>APFE030979617.1:0-10474 GCA_000404065.3 Pinus taeda
TTTCAACTAATGAATACACGCAATCAATATTTACCAGGCCATAGGCCCATTAATATGCGGGGTTGTATATGCTAACCGTTTGATAATATACTTTCCTAAATACAACGGTGGGCATATACAACCCCCACACATTAATGGGCTTATAGGATGATAAATATTGGTTTCCATGAATACATTTGTTAGTTGTCATCAACGCCAAGACAAACTAACATTTTGTAACAATGTCACATGTACAAGACTGTGGATTCGAGAAGACCCTCTCATTGACTAGTAGTTCCTAAACTACCCTTATCCTCTCTTTGATGAAGTTTTGCATTTCTGAGAAAGAGTATCTTCCAAAACCTACACCTTCCTCATCCAAGCTTCTCTTCCAATTTCCTTTCTTTCATTTAAATTGATTAGCCTGTCATATTTGAGACCCCAAATTCCAACCCATTTTTACATTCATAATGTGTGGGAATGTATTGAAATTTAACAACCTATAGAAAGTTAGCACTTAGTCTCTGAATCTCCTTTACAAGAAGACTCATTTGTTTCCAAAGTTTGTCCCTGAGATCTCATGTGGGTGCAACATCCCTTCTTCTTCATGCATTCCAAGAACATATTGGCAGTGTCAATGCATGATCATAGATCCAATGACCAAATAAATATCAATGAATCAAATATAAGAAGAATAAGACATTGACTGCGTAGACATACCTGCAAGATAGGCACCATGGACATAACCATTATATTTCTCACTTGTATGTTCTCCAGTGAAATAGATAGATCCAACTAGTGCCTTCCAGCCATTCATCCAACATATAAATTACCAATTGTTCAGATGGTTTCTAATATCTATGTCGTTATATAGCGAATGAATAAATTATGATAAGTTCTTATTTTTGTTAAGAACCTTCATGTTGTCAAATTCATGTGTGGATGCACCTATGGGCTAGTTGGAGTAAATTCCCTTGAAGAATTGATTTCTTCCCCATTTAGGAATGAGTTATTGCCTCCATCTTAGGGATATGGTTGTCAAACATTTTTCTTAGAATGCCACATTTTTCTTACAACACCCATTATTTCAAGTTTGGTCTCATGGTAAGCTTGTTATTCTATACGCTTGGTTTCATCATCAATGACTATTACCATTAGAAGATTGCCTCCATGATACTCTTGCTCCAAATGTTGCAAAACAATCCTAAAATTAATTCAAATTTGAAAATAAAAAATTAGATTTTAAACTCTGATTTCTACAAGCATAAGCCTTCATGCAAGTAAATCCTGGTGAAATCCTAAGAGTACCTATCAATGGTGGTGAATATTGTTGAATATGAAGATTTTTGTATGAGCATACATGTTGATGGATTCACTAGATATGCTATCTATAATATGAAATGTGAAAAGTATGTTAAAGAATGAAAGATATGGAGAAGGAGTACTCTTCTAACTATTATCAACAACTAAATAGATTACATAGGAGACACATAGGAGACAACAACAATAAATGATTGAATTCATATTGAACTAGAAATCAACTGAACTGGACTAAACTCTAACTAACTGTGACACTTGGATGGACAATTATGACACCTAGTAGATGGTTGGAATTAATTTCTCCAACACTCCCCTTAATTACAACCAGAAAAATTTAAGCTAATATATAAGTTGGTCTAAGTCCCAGCTATGCTTACAATTTAAAAAAGTTGACACAGTTGGATTTTCTTTTCTTTTTCTTTTCTTCCATATCCCATATCCTCTAAATTTCTTCAACTTTGTCTTTTGGCTATATGTTTCAAACTTTACTTTGTTCATTTGTTGATGCAACTCTTCCATTGTTCCAGGTTGTCCATGCATATCATCTATCTCTTAAAAAATATGTTTATATGTGTATTGCTACCACATGTCATCTTTTGTAATGTACTTTTCATATTCAATATTTTTGTCATCAATTTTCTGCAACATAAGCTAAGAATAAAATTTATCTCTTTAGAACTCAAATACATGAAAATTTCATTAAAATTTCCATTTTCTACTTCATCCATGTTGTCTTCAACATTATTTGTTGCAACCTCTATGCAAACTTCATCAAGACATGGCGTTGCAAGCCATGCTTCGAGGATCCTTAATTCGTCTTCAAAATTTGTTGCTTCTTTCGAGTTGCTTCTAACATTTGCACATTCGAAATCAAGGTTAAGTTTAAAAACATTTGCAGAATCATATTGATTATGTTCTTTTTGCTCTGCAATGGGAGCTTTCTCTTCTTGTGCTTCCTTCTCTTCCTTTGTCGCTTCCACTTATTTACTAAATTTTTTTTCTTCAAAGAGGTTTTCTTCCACTTGGATTTTAGACCCAAGTGGGCTTCTCTCAGTGAATAACATCATGTTGATATGATTTTTATGTTGCATCACCAACAACCATTCATCATGAGCCAACAAGTCTTCATCAGACTTAACATTAGCAAATTGAATTGTTATTTTCACCATAACATTGATTGCTTCAATGGCAACTTAATTTCCATGAACAAGCATTGTTGCTAAATTCGCAAAATAATCATCCACTTGTGGTTGTGCACAGTCGGATTCAGAAGCATTCGTGTGCTCTTTCTTTGCTTCTTCTACAAATTCTTCATAGTCATCATCTAATTGTGGCTAAGCATAGTGGGATTCACCAAACTCTTCATCTTCAACTTGATTAGTCCCCCCACACCAAAATTCCTCTCAAGGGTATCCTAAGCCTCCTTGGCTATCTTTGCATCTGTAATGAGGGGAATAATGTTATCATCTACGCATTCTTTTATGCATTTCAATGAAAAGGCATTATTTTCCCTTTTTACTACCAAGTCTTTCAAATAGATCTCAAAAAACTCTAATTTTTTTTTACTATATTAACCTATTTCCTTTTCCCATTTGTTGAGTGCTAGCTGACTATGGCTCAACAAGCCAATTGATCTGTAGACATAGCGATTTCCTGCAATAAAAAATGCCTTTGTAGTGGCTTCTCTGCTGCTTAGCTTGTACAAATAGATGAGCCTACAAATTCTCTACAAATGCAATGATTTCGCAAAAACTTTCACAATCTCACCTTCCATTATTTATATCAAAAACACTATTTCAATGGTCACCACTGATGTGAACAAGTCCCTTTTTTTTAATAGACCCTTTAAAAAGAATACAATGTCTTTAAAGAAAACAGTTCTTTTGAAAATGATATAAGCCTTCTTAAAAACATCTAAAATGAATTTAACAAAGTGGAGTCTTTAAACAAATGACCTTTTTTCTTAAAAGAATACGAAGCCCTTTTTTTAATATAAGGGAATTGTTAGCTTTGTTGGCATTTGCCCAAAAAATGGACCCAAAACACTCCAAAAGTCTCCAAAGTTTGCATAAGGATCATTCAATGTCAAAACCATCGCATGCCAAGAGCCCTTGAAAGGGTGGAAATACACTATCGGGAGGCAAAAAACTCCAAAATCATGAAAAACCATAAATCATAGGCTTAACAGTCCAAAAGAATAGCAGTTGTTAGATCTCTTCGATCAACGGTGCAAATATAAGCAAAAAATCGCATATCGGCCAGCACAGATGACTTAAGGTTGGGCACAAGACACCGCCAATCAATGATCGCGAATGATTGGATCAACAGGTCACATCAGCGGAGGTAGTGTGGAATGAGCGATTGTGATCGACGATTAAACGTGGACCGTCGATCACGCGCATGGATCGATGTTCCACGTTACATCGCCAGATCGCTATCAAAGAAACATTAATGAGCACTAACCATGGCCCATTGCAACCTAATGACTGTACCTGACGGAATTATAAATGATATTTCATAAGATTTTAGGTCCGCAACAAAGTCATTTTTAATGCATTTTAATGTATTTCGTTATATAACGAAATACAAAGGGAAACAAGGCAACACTAATTACGATGAAGCCTAGACCTGAAAGGGTTCGGGAAGTGAAAAATATAACTTTTGAAGTCCACCAAAGTCCATTTTTTAATGAATTTCAAAGTTTTTATGCATTTGTGAAACACAAAAGAAATCGTGAAACAGGCAGGATTTTAGGCGGGCCGTGGGTGGTAAATGGTTTTGCCTGGGCTCCGTCCGATGCCATACAATAGTTGCCATGTGTCCATGATGAGGAGAGAGAAAACCACCCTCATCAGACGGTTAAATCTAGTATAATAGAGGCACCTGACATGGATCACCACCATTGGATCTAGAACACCCAGATCAATAGTGGAGATGTGATATCACTGCAAAGGCAGACCTAAGAGGAGAATACGCCATATTTGAGGACTGTTGAATTATGGAATAAAAAAGATGGGTGGGAGTTTTACACAATTGCAACATTTTTTTGTGTTTAACATAAAAAAATCATTCTAAACATTTAAAGGGAAAACAAAGGCCCGAAGACCCATCCCACCACATAGCAGAGTCCACGAGACAGATTGCTAGGAAACAAAGACCGGAAAGGGAAAGAGAAGGGCCATAGCACACTGCAGCCTGAAACAGAAACATCATGGATTGTAGACAAAGTAGCTCATCCATAACAATAGAATCAATTTTGGGGCATCTTTGGCATGGGAGATCTCCCAGATAGCACAACAAACCACCTGAAAGCAGTTACTCTTCTGTCATAAGAAGAAACCTCTGAGCCCATGGTTGCCTAGAGGGCATCAAAGTTGTTGAAGAGACAATGGGATAGATTGATACCTCTCAAGCCTTAGAAGGCTTAAGAGAATTGTAAAGAGCTATAAATATCTGAAAGTAAGATGTAATACAAGTTCAACTTCTAGAGACTATGGAGACTTTGCTACTCAATCTTCTTATCTTCATTCATTAGCAATACAAGCTTCTTTTGCTGTTATATGTTCAATGTTCATTTCTCTTCTATTCTAAGCTTGCACTTGGATAGTTTATTCATGTTTATTTTGCATCTAATGCTAGATAACTGTCATCTTATCTCTGCATTGATAAATTAGATTTGCAAGCTTCTTTACTGCCTGTAGCTAGCCATTCATATGTGTTTATATATGCATCTCCCGGTATGGTCAGTATTCTCCATCCATTCATTGAATCTACAAACTATTGAGCATTATTGGTCTAAAGCCTTGTAATATGAGGGTGTTCATGCATGTATTGAGTAAAAACATAGTTGAAATGGTTATTTGGCTTGATCCAAACCATCATTTATTCTAATAGTTCAAAGAACAATATTGAAGATTATATGTTACCAGGCATCTTTGAGTTGCAACCTAGGAGAGTTTCCTGGAGTGATAGCATAATTGGCGTCATTGCCGGGGAGAGGAAACTAAAGCTCGGCTTCCATTGGAAATGACAGAGATCCAACTTTGATGATAGACAAAGTCTGGGAACATTTTTGGTTGCAATCATTTATCTGGAAACTTTACTGGAGGTCGAATATCTTAGTGACTCAACATCATAGTTTTGGCTCAGTTTGTAAGGCATACTCAGAGAAATCCTCAGAAGCTGCAAGCTAACCCAGTACCTGACCCTGAAAAAATCATCAAAGAGAGAAAGGTATTGCAAAAAGGAGCATCAGGTTCAGGTAAACCTAAACAATCACCTATATCTCTTCAAGGAAGGCCTATGATAGAACAAATACATGTTGAGAGTATAGCTTCTAATACTAGCAGTGAAGAAAAACTCTTAGAGATTCATAAAACTCCTTATTCTTTAGGTTTTCCTTTTGTTGTATGCCCAAAGGAAACCTCACCTCCTATCCATCATACTCCTTTAGCCTTATCAGTCACTCCTCAGCCCTGTATCATTCAAACTTCCAGTACTCTTTTAGCCACCATAGCTATGGCAGGTCCACAAGCACCTACCAAAATGGAAAGAATCATAGCTACTAGGTATGGACCTCTAATACTGCCCACTCCTTTGAATGCCATGCCTCCTGGAAAATATCAGAAGTATATGCCTAAGTTCACTGGGACTGAAGGTGTTTTAGCTGAAGAAAATCTTGAGTCATTCTATGGCTATGCTGATAACCTTGACATTAGTGAAGCCAATGTCTGGATGAGAGTCTTTGTCCAAAACTGTTGGCTGGATAAATCAGTCTTGCGGACAAGATCAATCTCCCTAGTATTGAATGATATCTAGCAACAAGGAGCACAAACAAATCTACTTTTCTCTAAGCATGTTTCAATTCATAAATCAAAACTAAAACGTGTAACAGACCCTACCTCAGTCCAACGCTTGTTTGTAGTAGCTTGGTTTCAACAGCTTCAAGCAATTCCTCTTTAGATAACCTACATACAAAAACAAAAACACATCAAAGAACACCTGCAAAGATATTATAATAAAACATGTTCATTATGAAGATCAAGGAGTTCATAAAAGAAACCATTAGAGACAGTTCATTGAGAAAAACAAACTTGATTGTATTAACTTTATGAATAAAAGAACCTTACAACCTTTGCCTTGATGTTGCACAAGCTCTTTCTAGGGTCCAGCAGGAGTCAACCTCTACTTGACAGCCTCACTCACTTCCCAAATGACATGAAAGGTATGTGATATCTCCCTCCAAAGCCAAAAAAGGAAGTCCTATTTCCAACAAACATTACCCTCAAGAATCTTCAGCTTTCAACCTCCTCTACAACCAACCCAATGCCTGAATTTATAGTGCAAATGGAGGAAGTTGCAGGTCCACCATTGAAGGGATAAGCTCCTCCTTCAATGGGATAAGCACCTCATATCATGGAGTTAGCTCCCTTAGTTATGGAATGCATGAACCAAGGTGGAGCGGACTTGCCAGCGTAATATTCCTTCTAGAAGTATCCATAAGTGACCCAAGGTGAGTTTTTTAGAGTGAACTCATGCCTTTTTAACTTTTACAGGGGTTCGCACCAATCACTTAACAGACAGAGCAGTCAGGTTCAGGGGACATGACCATTAGGTGAGGTACCGAAGGCAATGCTAGGAGAAAGTGCGAAACTGGGATTTGAGATATTTTTAAGGTCTTTCTCCCATTTTCAAGGCTTGACATGAAGAGATGGGGCTTAAGACTTACAAAGGAGGTATGTATGAGTGGTGATGGACTCACACAAATTGAAAAAGTCATGGTGAAATTTTTTTGTGTAACAGATTGCCCCCTAAAGTGAAAAGTCTGTAATAGATGAGGATAATTTTTGATCATCTAATAAGGATGAAGGACATTATCATTTCAAGGATATTCTTGTGGATACCCCAGTTGGAACCCGTAAAAAATATTCAACACAAATATATATATGTGAAAATATCATCGCTGAGGTAGGCATTCCCATACTCAAATCAAAACTGACTAAGAACTATCTAAAACTGTTCTGATACAAGAATGATTTTGTATTACATCACAAGTAGAGACGTATGGACACAGTATGGGTGCAGCGATATGCTTATGAATAGTCCACTATAAAATGATAACAAAATTCCTCGCAACCTGGATGGTGGAAACTAGATCCATGGTCTTCATTTCTTCTTCCCAAACTAGTACGATTCTATCCATGTGAATGAATGTGTCGAAGTCGAACATGGTAGAAACCACTTGATTACCAGTCAATGATGTAAACTGTTAACAAGTGTGAGAGGAACCACTAGTAATGTCAATGGCCCTCAAAGTACTCATTACAATCAGTGAAATGTGAATAAATGAGTCGATGTCGAACACGTCATAGAATCCTTTGATCGAAGGTCAATGATGCGACCTGTCGTCAAAGGCGAGAAACCTACCATTGAGGCATGCAAATTCCAAAATACTGATGATTTCTAGATCATGTTTCTAGATAATGAGTTGGAGTCGATAGAAAGCGATCCGTCATAGGCAAGCCCATGACACGAAATCATAGACCAAGTTTGAAGAAATATGTTTGGCAAGGACTAACTCAAGTATGGTCAATGATGGATGACAGATATTTTGCAGGTGAATGGTTTATTTGCACAACCCTCTTGAACACATAACGACACTGCAGATGGCTTGGTGACAATTGACCCAAAGCTAATACCTGGAAACTAGTTGAAGACTTTCAATGTGGCTTAATTAACTGTTAGGTAAAGGATTTCCTAACCCAGGTGAATAAAAGTGTCGTGTTAAAGAGTGATGGAAAGCTTTTCAAACACAAAGTACAACAAACAGGTTCATTTTTCTCTCTTTTCCCCCACCATTTCTGGAAAGTACCTCTTGATTTTTGACAAGCTTGAGGAGGATAACATTTTCTTGGTTATAAGCTCATCCTTCGGATGAGTCTAACTTAGTTTAGATTCGAACCCTAAGGAGTGGTTCGTTCCTATTTGTAATTGAACAGGTCCTTTACTGTTAAATTTTAACGAGTCCAGTATAGGAGAAACTCGGTGTTTTTCAATTTTAGGGAGTCAAAAGAAAAACTTAAGAAAACTCCATGGTTGTCCTTTTTCGAAAATTTGTGTCTCCCAAGCCCGAAAAAGTATAAAATAATACTTGAGAGAACTGCTTGAGCATTACGATCAAGGAGTAATTTTCATAATTAGTGTCTTCAATCTGAAAAAGTAAAAAAGCGATCAAAAACATGTCATTTTATTACCAATATCGAATTTGAAACGATAAAAGTCCAGAAACCTTTTCATGTTTATACGGTCAGAAAAGAGTTGTAAGTGGACTGTCCTTTTAATTCCATTTTAACGAGTTTAAAAAGAAGAACTCAACAATCTTTTCATATTTTATGAGTCGGAAAAGAGCTTAAAGAGGACTTGTCCTAGAGGAATGAGTGGTATAAAGGGTAGCACTGGTTCCGACAATGGTGGAATTGCTCAAAACAAGTAATGGTCAAGAGGCTAGATAAAAAAACCACTCATAACTGCAGTCCCTTAGGAAAGGAAAACAAGCAAGTGAAAGCATATAATCGTCCAAAGATATGGTGGCAATGGAATGAAAACAACCAAAGCTCATCTAGTAGCATTTAGCAGATAAAGATGGCAATCACGAGATGTAACATGGGTATGAGTTCATTTGTACACAAGCTTGAACCAAAGAGAAATTTTCTTGGATTTAGTTTCATGTTTATACAAGCTTGAAATGAAAAACTATGCTTGTTATAAGTTTGCATGCCCCTAGAATAACGATGCAAAGCGAGGTACATGCCCCCCAAGCTTCATTGCATTCAACCAAGTGGATGAAATGAAGGTTTACTTTCAAGACGTGACTCAAAAATGGAGTTGTTTCATTTTTGAAGAGGTTGACACAAGAAAAGAACTATCCTCAAAATCCTTGTTTCATGTTTGAAACGAGCTTGACACAAGACAAGGAACTATGCTCTAAAATCCTTGATTCATTTGTTAACGAGCTTGACTCAAGAAAAGGAAGTATGCTCCAAAAGCTTTGATTCATTTGTTAACGAGGTTGACTCAGTAACAGGAACATTCCTCAAGGCTCCTTGTTTCATTTTTTAACGAGCTTGACACAAGACAAGGAACTATGCTCATGACTTCTCTCTACAATCTACCTATATAACCTATCCTTGTTTCATTTTTTAACGAGCTTGACACAAGACAAGGAACTATGCTCAAGACTCCTTGTTTCATTTTTTAACGAGGTTGAGATAGGAACAAACTATCCTCACGTCTCATTGATTATGGTTTCCAACTGGAAGAAAGACATGTCAATGGACACACCTTGATCATGGCTTCCAAGAGGTCTTCATCAGAGGGAAGAATAGTTTTCTGGAAGGAACACATGTCAAGGCACTCAAGAGGGATAAGAACATCGTGTTCAAGAAATCCCATAGAGTTTTCCATGTCAATTATCAGATCTAAATCAAAGGACGATGAGCAAACAGTGAGAGGCTCACTTACATCGGTAACTGAAAACATGGGACCAATTGCCACATAATTAACCCATGGCAGGATAGATACCACTTTAGAATTAGGAACATTTAAGGGTGTCATATTATTGGTAGTTGAAACAAGACTAGGGAACGAAAGCTGGTCTACAGTCACAATATTTCCATTGTGAGGGAAAGACATCACATGAAAGAGTGTTGATACAACAACTTTCATTGAGTAAACATAGTCGCGCCCAAGGAGTAAATTGAAATCCAAGGGACCTCAAACTACCATAATATCAATATAGATAGTTTTACCTTCCAAGGTAATAGAAAACTTAGGAAGGATCCCTAAAGGTTCACTAATGGTTCTGTTAAAAGCTTTTAGATTCTGCGTAATAGGCATAAGCTGAGGGGAACCCAAAGCTTTCCAAGCAGTTGAGGATAAAATGATAACAGAAGCACCTTCATCTACCTGTGTGTGGTGTATGTCCCTACTACTGGCCTTGACAATGATTTGGAAAGGGATGGAGGAAGGAAGATGAGGGTCTGTCAGTCTATTCCAATCAAAGGAAAAGACCTCAGTACTTGGAGGGGGTTCTGTATAAATAGGTGAACTACCCCCCAGCGTAGAAGAATCTGATGTAATAAGAAGAACCTGAGCAGTATGAAGTTCACTCTCTAAA
>APFE030979619.1:8358-30230 GCA_000404065.3 Pinus taeda
TACAACATCAAGGCAAAGGTTGTAAAGTTCTTCTTCTTTTGAATTAATACAATCAGGCTCATTTTTCTCAACAAGTATCTCATGTTATTTGTTTCATGGATTCCTTGACTTTCATGTTAAATAAGTTTTATAACACTGGTTATTCAAGTGCTATTTAATTGTTTTCCTTGTTTGTGTTTTCAGGTTCGTGACAAAGGAACTCATTTGGATCAAAGGAGCGAAGGCATCCCCAAACTTGCGTTGGACATAAGGTAGGCCTTAAACACACTTGTTTGCCATTATTTATAAAAGCACATTTAGATAAAGATAGTGTCTGGTTGGTTTGCTTGTCATTAGGTCTTCTTTAGATTCTAGGAAGGTCTACCTTGTCTGCAAGATCAACTCATTCCGCGTGACAGGCTGGATCACCGGTGTATGGCTTCAATTAGCTGCCATTCACCTTTCCTGGGAAACGATCTCCATTCAATTTAACCAACTGAACTGCTCCACCATCGGTAATCTCCTTAATGACATAGGGCCCTTGGCAGTGCATCCTAAATTTCCCTAGAAATTTATCAAACTTGTTGTCATATAACAAAACCAAATCATTTACCTGAAAGGTGTGCAGTTTAATGTGCCGATCATGCCATGCTTTTTCTCGTTGCTTTTGGACTTGTTGGTGAAATCCAGCCATAAACCTTTCTTCTTCAAGCCGAGCAAGTTGCGCAAATCTTTCTTCCATGGCTCCATGATCCATCATACCATGAGAATCGCTATGTGTAGACTAGGCACAATGTATTTCATGGGAATCACTACTGTAACACCATATACAAGCCTAAAGGGTGTCTATCCAATCAACTTTTTGCACGTCATTCGATAGGCCCATAATCCTATGGGTATGTGTAGGTCCCAATCACTTCATTGAGCATTGCTAAACTTGGTCACCGTGTTCTTAAATACCTTATTGAATGATTCCACCTTCCCATTAGCCTGTGGGTGATAAGTTGTGCTTTTCTAGTGATAGACCTAGAATTCCTCTGTTAGCGAGCTGATCGTTTCATTTAAAAAGTGCGTACCATGATCACTCATCAAAATCTTTGGATAGCCAAATCACATCAGTACATACTCAAAGAGAAACTTTGCAGCGGTCATGCCTGTGTAGTCCTTCACAGGTTGTGCCTCAACCCATTGAGTCAAATAGTCAGTCGAGGTGATAATGTACCATGCTCCCATCTTCTTTCCTTGAGGTTGAATGGGTCCCACAAAATCTATCACCCATTTCTTGAAAGGATGTAACGTCATCTGTGGGTTCAGAGGGATCTGATCTCTCCACAATGGCCTGCTAGTCCTTTGGCACATGTTACATGCCCTGTAGTAGGCTTTTGAATCCTGATGGAGGGTTGGCCACCACAACCCTGCACGTAGGATCTTCTGCACAGTCACCCTTCCTATGTAATGCCCTCCTGCAACATCCCCATGAGCATCTGCGAGGATACTGCTTCTTTCAAACTTCAGTACATATCATCATAATACTTCATTAGACCCCATTTGTATAGATGTCTGGCAATGATATAAAATTCTTTCATGCACACCACTAACTCCTTTTTCTACTGGGTGGTGTAGCCTTCCAGGGAAGTTTCTGTCGTTAGGAAGTGTATGATGTCTTCAAAGTGACCATCCACAATGCGCACTGCAAAGATTTGCACGTTAGGCAATCCCTCCTCCAAATTAGTGGGCTCTTCCCCCATTTCAATGTGCGACAGATGGTCTGGTCCTGTGTTTAGTCATCCAGGATTCACAATAACTTCAAAACCATACTCCTGGAACAAGAACAACCACCTACAGATTCTCCCCCCAACACAGGCTTATTGACCAAGTATTTCAATGCAGAATGATTCATATACATCTTAAAATTCCCACCCAGCAAATAGTGTCTAAACTTCTGGAACATGTATACCATGGCTATTCCTTCGCATTCGAGGTGGAATGGTTCTTCTCAGCCTTGGATAACCGCCTGCTTGTGAATGTTATAGAATGGTCAAATTCTCCTCCGCCAGCTTGTGTCAGTACTATAGTGCGATACATGATGCGTCTACATGTACATGAAACTCCTTCTAGTCTAGGATGACTAAAATCAGTGTGGTGACCATTTTTCCCTTCACCACATCTAATATTTTCTGATAGTCCTTGTTCCAACAGAACGTGACATCCTTTTTCAACAACTTCTCCATAGTTGCGGTGATTTGGTCATAGCCCTTGATAAACTTCCTGTACTACCCAGTATGTCCCAAGATTTCACACAACTGTTTCACACTCCTCGGTGCCTCTAGGTTAATTATCACTGCAATCTTCATGGGTTCTACCATCAATCCCTGTCTGCATACCACATGATGTAGCAAAGTCCCAAAAGGGACATAAAATAGACATTTCTTCAGATTGAGCACAATCTGGTACCTTCAACAAGTATCTAGCATTAAGCACAAACTAGCCACATGGTGTTTTACCAATCCAAACACAATCTAGTCATCAAAGTACACCTCCAGAAACTTATGAATGAAGTCTTTGAATGCAGTAATGAATACACGCAAAAAAATTGCAGGCGCATTCTTTAATCCGAAAGGCATCACGGTGTACTAAAAACATCCCCATTTAGTCATGAAGGTTGTATTTCTTCTATATTTAGGCACAATTTTGATCTGATGCTACCCAGAGAACCCATCAGTGAAGGAGTACGCTTCTTGGCCACCTACATTATCTAATACCTCATCAATGAACAGAGTTGGGAAAGGATCATGCACACAAGCGTCATTCAACTTCCCGAGATCTACGCATATCCCTATTTAATCCTGTTGCTTCTTTTCCTATACCACCAATGGGCTTACCCAATCAGATTCTTCTATGGGCTTAATGATGCTTGCCACAAGCATCTTATCTAACTCTAATTGGACCTTCTCCTTATAATTCGGATTGAGATGGTAAGGACTTTGACTAACCGGCCTTGCATCGTGTTTTAATGTGATATTCATAATGCCCAGGTCTCCTATTATCCTCTTTAACTTCGTAAACTTGGTAGGGAACAAACCATGGTATTCGAAGAGTAATTCAGTGACCTTATCTACCATTGTGTCATCCCAGTAATCTCCAATCTTCGTGAATTTGGGCTCCGTCTCTGTACCAATATTATCTGTTTAGTCTTCAGCGGCGCAGTTATATCAGGATTCTAGATCGGTGGTCCCTCCACCTCGCTGGGACCCTCAGTTTCAAGGATATTAATCTTTCATGGGTCCTCATCTTCTTCTTTAGCAGTCACATCATAGCACTCCAGCGCGTGGCTCAGCTGAGTAGTCCAATCGAGTTGAATCAGATCCATAGGATCCTGTGGTATCCTAAAGATCACTGCTTTAAATTCCTGTAGCACTTCGTCAATACAATCAAAATCGTCTTTGAAGTTGAACATCATTATGAACCCTTCACGCAAAATATCCCATTATCCTGTGCCATGGCGAAGCTCTATCTCCAAGTACCAGTTCATGGGGATGACATCCAATGTGTGGCAGAACAAGTGCACCCATTCAGGTTGGGGCTTTGCTCCATAGGCCTTAGCCCATTTGGCTAAGTGTGTGCATGGATCATCCTTTCCATCATACTTGTCTGTCACTCATACCTTCAGCTTCCCAAAGTGTGTTCTCAACATCCTCCTACACTCACGCCAATCATAAAAGATACCCTTGTGTGTACCCCACCATCTCACGGGTTTAGCACGCAATGCCTAGTCCAAAGCCTGGAAGCGCTACTTCTCTGGCACTTCCCTCTCAAATGCATCCAAAAACAAATTCACATCATTCAATCCATTATAAGTAGGTAGATTTCTTACCTTTGACGACACATAGTGCAACCACTGGGTCATCATGTTATAGCTCAGTGTGGTTAATTCATGTAGCTGATTCTGCTAGCACTCTAATTCTTCATTCGAGTCTGAGTTGCAGGAAATCTTGCGATCCCATGTAATTCATCCATCCATTGTTGGATTCACTCAATCTTGGTCTCGTGCTATTATCTTATATATGTAGTCCAAATCGTCATCGCTTTCATAATCACGGACTGGTTCAGTATAGCATGGTCCTTCAGCAGGATCTAGGGGTACTATTACACAAAGCAATTTCTTTTCAAATATCATCTTTCACTTCTTTAGGTTGATTACCATGTTCATGTTAGTAGCCCAATCAATGAAGGAGCACAGGATAGGGGTTGTTGTCATCCACAATTTCTATTACTTCAAAATCAGCCAATGCACTTGCGCCTTCAATATCTATAGTTACTCCTTCGAGCCATCCCATGGGGATGATCTTCTGCTAATTTTCCATCCTTAACTGAATTGGAGACCACTACAGTGTGGGTCTCCCCATCTGCTCCCAAGTCTGCTTTGGCAAAACGTTTGTGTCTGACACTAGATCCAGAATAACTTGATCCATTTCATATTCTCCTATCTGTGCGGTGAGTCTCATCTCACGTCTTGTCCTCACCTTATGCTTACCGATCTTCCATACCATGCAGGGTTCACCCATAGTGTTTTTGATGCATCTATTTATAAGTTTCTATAACCTCTTCATAGCCTTTCTATCACACAGTAGCTTCATGTAGGTCTCTAGAAAGGTCATAAGCATAGAAGGGTCCATATCCTGGACAGGTTTATCCCAGCTCCCTAAGGTAGAGGCCTCAGCAAAGCTCTTCTTTGCTTCCATGAACATTTTGCATGTGTGCTCCAAATCAAATTTATCCTCCTTCTTTAGAGCTTTATGAATCCATGCGCTATATTTAGGTTGTTTCTCCTTATCGTCACCTATTGCAATTCCACTCTGGAGCACAATATTCATATTTATATCCTCTTCACAAGGATCAACCCTCATCATCTACAGGCTCTAAGTCAGCTATGGGGGTAGCACCCCTATGTTGCGTATTCTTGCTATCAGTGTAGGACAGTCCTCAGTCTCATGATTAAACTAAGTGCAATATTTGCACGCTGGATTTGTTGGGTTAGTGCATTCGTGGGCATAGTGTCTTGGTCCTCCACAGTTGTAATAGATCAGTTGTACTTGACCTCTGCCAGGTCCTCCTCCGCCTCGACCTTGTCCGCGCCCCTAAAAGCCTGTCCACACCATCCCAGTGCCTTGGTCAGGAGGTCATGTTTCTGCCTAAACTCTATAGGTGGGTGTCTTATCCATGATCAATTCATAACTCTAGCAATTTCATTCATCATGCCCTACCAGCCTACAGAAGTTGCAGAACAGTTGTTGTGATATTTGTACAAACTTATGCAGCAAATGACAATTATCAGTCATATGAGTTGAGCCATTGATGCAGGAGCATCGGAACTAGCCAACAATGTGGAAATTTTTCCACATGTTGTGGCTTGACAGGGTGAATTTCATTTACTGTTTGTTCAAATCCAGTTTATTAAGGAGGACGATTTCTCAAATAATTAGTTATTATAGTAATAAGTGTGACTATCTTAGTGATAAGATTTGATAAAACAGTTGTGTGCGAGTGCTAATAGGTAAGAGATTTTATTGTTAGGATTTTTAAAATTAGAATATTGTGTTATCAATTTGTTAGTGGAGTTAATGTGAGGAAGTTGTAATAAACGAAGAGATTTTTCTTCGTGGGGAGCTAGTATTTTTGGGTGTGTTTTTTAGATGAGCGGAAAGCTCAGAATAAGGGGAGGGACTCTGTTTTAAAAAAAAAAAACCGAGATCATTCTGATGAAAAAGGGATCAAAGGCAATTTTCCGTTTTGCAGAGATTGATGAATAGAAATAGCGTGTGCGCTCAATGTATGTTGGCTGTGAAGATTGATATGGGTGTTTTTTTTATGAATTGTTTGAACTGTGGCAATTTGTGTATGTAGTTTAATCGTAATTTCCTATGATTGAGGTAACTTGGGAAAGACAGATTGTGTCTAACAAAGAACTTGTGTAAACAACCCCACAGAAATTCTGAACGACTCATTAATATTAATTAGTTTTGAAACTGTCAGATCTGCTTAATTCATCTCGTCGGAGCAGTTGAATGTCGGTTGATCCGATTGTGCAGTGTTTTAATTTTCAGATCCACTAAATCGCAGAGGGGCAGCTAATGCCTATTCGCCCATGTAGTTCTCTGTTGTTGGAAATATTCAAGCATCCATTTCTGTTCTGGATAAAAATCAATTTCTATGTACTAACATAATGCTGTGTAGGCAATGGAAAACCCAGTATGTATACATATGTATAGCCATTGAATTATTTGCTGGATCAGTCGATATGAACATTTGGGCGTTGGCGGTGATGATCAGTTATATGTAATACTGAAACTATGAGAGATGCCATCGATACCTCTTTGCCATCAACATTTCAATCATAACTATGCTTCTACTATGCGCTGCATAATTTTTTTTAATCGAATTTGGATTGATTCACACGCTGTTTGGACACATTGTGGGCATGGCTGTATTGAGTTATATGTATGGTAGTTCAAAGTGTTTGGTGGGGCGTTTGTTCTTGAACAGAACTGAGCTTTAATTAATTAAGCTGCTAATACATCTTGATTGAGGCATATATGTTAGTTGTATACATCCAATCAGTCAAGTCAGTGAACTCTGAGATTATAAAAAGAGGAAAATGTTGTGAAGAGTAGGAAAGTTCTAATTTTCCTACATCATTTTGGTATCAGAGCCAGGGTAGACAGGTGGTTGCAGCAAAGATGCCACCAAGGCGAGGAATTGGCCGAGGAAGACCAGAACCAAATGCAGTCCTGATAGAAGAAGTGCGAAGACTGCGTGAACGAATGGAGACAATGGAAACAGCCCAGAGAAGAGCACCTGATGGGAGAACTGAGAGTTCTTCAGAAGAATCTGATGAAGAAGTGGAAGCAGGAGAAGAAAATGAAACTGTCAAATTCCTCAAGATGCTGGCAAAAGTTGGAAGCAAACCCAAGATAGAAATTCCTATGTATGAAGGGAGTTTGAATGAAGAGGAGCTCATGGATTGGATCAGATCCATAGATCAGTATTTCAATTATGAAGAGGTTGAGGAGAATAAGAGGGTGAAGTTTGCAGTCACTAGACTGAAGGGCCATGCATCCATCTGGTGGGACGAGTTACAGACATCAAGAACGAGAAAAGGGAAATCTAAGATCAAGCAGTGGGATAAAATGATAAGTAAATTGAAAGCCAAGTTTTTGCCTAAATACTATCATTTGAATCTTTTTAAGCAGATGCAAAATTTGAAGCAGAAAGGAATGTCTGTTAAGGAGTATACAGAAGAATTCTACAGGTTAAATATCAGAACAGGGCATGTAGAAGATGATTTGGAGAAAGTATCCAGATATGTTAATGGGCTAAGGTATGAGATCCAAGATGAGATTAGCCTGTTAAGTTTGAAAACTGTTGAGGATGCCTATCAAGCAGCCTTGAAGGCAGAGGAAAAACTGTTGCGCAAACAAAACCAGAGAAACATAGGTAAGAATCCGGCAAAAGAAGGAGGGACATTCGAATCCAAAGTTCAACACTCTCAGAATGAGACAGGGAGTGCGAGCAATAGAACAACACAAAGAGGAGATTTTGGCCGTGGAAGGTTTGTGCCCAGAGGCAGAGGGCAAGGAAGAGATGTACGGTGTTATATATGTGGTGAATGGGGACATATGCAATGGGATTGCCCTCATCAGAGATCAACAAACCAGCGCAATGTGAATGTTGCTGAAGCCAGAGAGGAGATTCCTCAACCTGCAGTTAAAGAGGAACCACCAGAAGCCGGAGAATCCCTGTTACTGAAGAGGGTATTACTGGAAGAAGCTAAGGAAGCCAAAGAACCAGTTCAAAGAAGGACATTATTCAGAACTGTATGCAAGTCCAAGGGTAAGTGTTGCAAATTGGTAATTGATAGCGGTAGTACTGACAATCTTGTTTCTACAGAGATGGTGGATAAGATGAAGTTGGAAAGGAAAGTACACCCCACTCCTTATAAAGTATCGTGGCTCCAGAAAGGCCATCAAATTTTTGTAACTGAAAAATGTAAAGTTGACTTTCAGATTGGTACTTATCAGGATGTTATTTTATGTGATATAATGCCGATGGATGTCTACCACATATTGCTAGGGAGGCCCTGGAAGTTTGACCGAAATGCCATACATGATGGCAAAAGAAATACTTATACTTTGGAGAAAGATGGGAATAAGCATACACTATTGCCGTTGAAAGTTGAAGATAATAAAGAAGCACTTGGAAACAACGTTACGTTGATGAATGAGAAGACCCTGTTGCAGGAAGATGAGAAGAGTAAGGAGATGCATCTTGCTAGTGTTGGAAAACCCAAGGTAATTTTAACTTCTACAAATTTAGAAGATTTACCTGAAGAAATTCAGAATTTCTTGAATGATTGTGCTGATATTGTTGTGGATGAGTTGTTACCCACGAGGAGTATTAGTGAACATAATGATCTAATATCGGAAGTCAGTCTGTCGAATAAAGTAGCCTACAGGGTAATGCAGGAAAATGTCGAAGCTGGAACACAAGTGAAAGAGTTGATGGATAAATGGCTAATCAGTGGAAGCCTTAATCCATGTGCTGTGCCAACAGTACACAGTCTGAAGGAAGAAGTTGAAAGGCGCATGAGTACAGATTCTCGAGCCTTATACAAAATCACCATCAGATTGATGAATGAAGGTTTGGAGGAATATGCAGTCTCTAAAGAAAAGTTGAAATTGAATCTGAAGAAAATCCAAGTATTTGTGAAATGGCTAACTCCTAGAAGCATATTTGAGGGAGATGTCAAAAGAAGATGGCAGGAATGTAGTAGCAAAGACAAACAACGAGCATATATGAAGAGACGGAAAAAGAAACTCCAACCAGATGACTTAATCATGTATTGCAGATTGGTGCTTATACTAAAAGCCAAAAGAAGAACCACAAGGAGACGCCATAACAGACGAAAACCCAAAACAGGAAAAAGGAAAAAGAGAGTGCCAAAGAAAATCAAAGGTCAGACTCACTATCACTGTTTGGTCAAGTGGAAAGAGCAACCAATGGAAGATTCCAGTTGGTTGACAGCAACTGAATTGCAGAGATATGGAGTAAGTCTTGAAAGTTTAAAGGACAAATCTTTTCTTCCCCGGGAGTTTGATGCAGGAGCATCAGAACTAGCCAACAATGTGGAAATTTGTCCACATGTTGTGGCTTGACAGGGTGAATTTCCTTCACAGTTTGTTCAAATCCGGTTTATTGAGGAGGGCGATTTCTCAAATAATTAGTTATTATAGTAACTTAGTGATAAAATTTGTTAAAACATGTGTGTGCGAGCACTAATAGGTAGGAGATTTTATTGTTAAGATTTTTTAAAATTAGAAGATTGCGTTATCAATTTGTTAGTGGAGTTAATGTGAGGAAGTTGTAATAAACGAAGAGATTTTTCTTCGTGGGGAAGGAGTCTTTGTGGGAGTGTTTGTTTTAGATGAGCGAAAAGCTCTGAATAATAGGAGAGACTCTGTTTTTGAAAGACTCTATTTTCTTGGAAAAGAAAAGCCGAGATCGTTCTTATGAACAAGGATCAAAGGCAAGTTTTTGTTCTGCGAAGGTTGATGGTTAGAAATAGCGTGTGCGCTCAATGTATGTTGGCTATGAAGACTGATATGAGTGTTTTTCTATGAATTGTTTGAATTGTGGAAATTTATGTATGTAAACAACTCCACAGAAATTCTGAACGAGTCGGTTAATATTAATTAGTTTTGAAACTGCCAGATTCGTTTAATTTATCTCATCGGAGCATTTGAATGTCGGTTGATCTGATTGTGCAGTTTTTAATTGTCAGATCCACTAAATCACAGAGGGGCAGCTAATTCCTGTTCGCCATGGAGTTATCTGTTGATGGAAATGTTCAAGCATCCATTTCTGTTATGGATAAGAGTCGATTCCTATGTCCTAATGTAATGCTGTGTTGGCAATGGAAAACCAATGTGTATATATGCGTATAGCCATTGAATTAATTGCTAGATCTGGTGGCTATCTATGCATTGGAGTTTGAAAATAATCATTTTTGTAGAAATCGATGATTAACACAGCGCCATTCCAAATCATTGCAGACGGAAGAAAGCGCATACAGAGTTAGGTGAAATTTTGAGGGCCACGCGGATGTTTTGGGAATAATGTCGTGTTTATGAATTCGTAGTGATTCTACATGTTTATGTTCGTGTTGTATTAGTCTTCATGACTTTGGGTTCTGACTCATATAAAAAGAGGCGTTATTCAATTGACTGTGTGAGCAGTTTAAATCTGTCATGTGTCTATAAAAGAATTATATGGCTTTGCTTTTTTTTATGTTTAAGTTGAAACAGAGTTTTTAAATCAGCATTCCGACATTTTAAAAATGAATGACATTGGTTTGTATGTATAGAGAAAGTCTGTTGCTTGTAACTGTAACGGATTGCGCTCAGCGTTTTCAGGTTCTTCATCAAAATATTATCACTATTCTTCTATTGCACGAATATATTCGCGTATCGTTGATACACAACCAACCACTGAAAGCTCTGATCGATAAGTGCAAGTGAGTTAATCGTATCAATGCAAATAACTTCTTTCATTGCCCTCATAGCCATTTTTTCTCTATACTTTTAAAATATTTTGTCAACTAGTAATGTTTTCACTGCGATTTAGGTATAGATTTATTGATACACTAAACAACCAACACCTCTTACTATTTTGCATGTGAAAGCTATTTATAGGGCACTCTTAATAAACAAAGTAGAAATTTACGGGAATATTAGGATTAACTTGCACAACCTAAATGAGCTACAATTGTGCCCGAAAAGCAATAGAAATTTTGACATGATTTTTAGAAAATTTGGCACATATTTTTGGAAAACCGGATTATAGTTGGCAAGCTTCAGGATTTTTGGTATCAGGGTAACTGTTGATAGTACCAAATTTTTTACTTTTTCCGTTTCCACTATTTATTACTATTTTGTGTGTGAAATCTATTTGATGGAACATTTTGAATAAATAGCAATTCAAAGACAACAAAGTCAACGTTTTTGAGAAATGGTGGAAATAATTTTAAGACAAATCTCAAAATTCAGAAATCATTTACTCCATGTACTAACAAATTAAATGTGAATATTTTTTAATAATGATATCTACCTTATAGGTTGTTAATAATCATATCCACTACTACATTGATGTCATTTTACATGTAGTAGCATTCACATTCCCGATTATGTGTCGATTTGTCTATTCGCTAAAAGGATATCAAACCGTTAATGCCATTATGTCATGTACAAAAATGAGGAAACCATACTCCATTTTCAGCGTGCCCCTCTCCCATTGATTACAATGACCAAATTGCATTACCATTGGTTCCAAAGCTCCGCACAAGCAAAGCTCCATATAGGTGTAGTAAATATTTTTAAGGTTTATTTATGAGACGACGAAGATCCACGTGGATAAATAACAAGAGAAATGACAGGGTTTTAGGATTATTAGTTTTTTTATTATTTAAGTCATTAGATGTTTTTGTTCGATGCTTTTTACATTGTATTACCATGCGTATTCATGGCACTCAAAGTAGAAATATGTTTAAATCATAAAAATAGGATTAATTTCAAGAATTTAATAAAACTTTAAAGCTATAGTTTCAATAATTCCATTAATAGTGTATAAATTTATAATAGTAATAGTCACCTCTTACTTAGCTCCCTGTCCCACTCTAAGAAATAAACCTTAAAAATATTTACTAGATTTATGCGGAGCTTTCACTATGTGAAAAGCTTCACACACTGCTTTACATGTAAAGTTCTGCACACTGTTTAAAAACTTTAAGCACAATGAAAAGTTACATTTTAAGCCATGTACAATGAAAACTTCATACAATGAAACATTGATGTATGCAATTCTCACTTTTGTACATGAATTCATAAAAAATATTTACTAGAATTGTGCAGAGGTTTGATTTTGCGGAGCTTTCATTCCATGGAAAGCTTTGCACACTGCTTTACATGCAAAGCTCCACACACTGTTTAAAAACTTTAAGCACAATGAAAACTTACATTTTAATCCCTATACAATGAAAACTTTGTACAATGAAAAACTAATGTGTGCTCTTTATATGTAAAGTTATGCACACTGTTTAAAAACTTTAATCACAACGGAGAATTAGATTTTAAGCCTTGTACAATGAAACATTGATGTGTGCAATTCTCACTTTTGTACATGCATTCATAAATAAAGACAATTGATACATAATAAATAGTAAACTCGTTGAAAAGATATTTGTAAAAGTAATCATTAGAGAAATTTTGAGGTCTAAAATGGGAATCCTAAGGAATATTATAAAATAACAGTGGAAATAATTAAATAATATTAGAACACATCATCAAATCTTAGAGGGAAAAAAGAAAAAACTATTTTTTCAACTTATCCCCCTCCTATTTTACCCAAATTTCGAGCAGGAACACTTGTTGTATGTGGAAATTAATTCCTCATCCAAGGAGTACTCATGTTGCATACTTTTGATGGACCCTAGTACACAAAAAATGAAAAATACATGAAAAACATGATTGCAATCATGTTTTTCATGTATTTCTCTTTTTTCATATAGTAGGGTCCATCAAAAGTATGCAACATGGGTACTCCTTGGATGAGGAATTCAATTCTACATCCAATGAGTGCTCCCACTCAAAATTTGAGTGAAACCATAGATAGATAAGTTGAAAATAAGAGTTTAAAAAATATTTTTTTATCTTTTTACTTTTTACTCTAAAAATGGTGAATCATTCCCCATGGTTGATATCATCATCTTGAATCATATTGCTTCTTATAAAGTTGATTTTGGTTGTACATTTTTGTTTTGAGGCCCATTTTTTACCTAAAATTTTCTCTAATGAGTCATCTCTTACTTATCTCCCTAGTTCATGCTAGGAAATAAACATTAAAAATATTTAATAGACTTGTGTGGAGCTTTCACTATTCGGAAATATTCGCATAAGAAAAGTTTTGCACAATGCTTTACATGAAAAGCTCCGCACATTGCTTTACATGCAAAGCTCCGTACATTGTTTAAAAACTTTAAGCACAATGAAAACTTACATTTTAAGTCATGTACAATGAAAACCCCATATAATGAAACACTGATGTGTGCAATTCTTGATTTTGTACATGTATTCATAAATAAAGAAAAATGGGACAGAATAAATAGTGTTTCTTGCTAAGAAGCCTTCAACTATAATCAACACAGTTATAACAACTGTAATTGTATTCGGATTCAAATTTCAGTAACAAAAAATGCAACAAATATCTGACAACCAAAACTTTTCCCAAGCATTCATTTCCATTATAAACATAATTAGAACAGAGTAATGAGTCTTTGTGCTTCACAAGCCTTGAACAGTAACAAACATAGTTACAATAACAACAATTGTATTCAGATTTAAATCTTAATCAATATAGCTATCATTAAAATAAACATCACAAATGCAATAGATATCTCTGAACCAGAAGTCTTGCTAAACATTCATTTTCATTGTCATCAATTTCAATGTTTCAGTATTAGGATAGAGTAATCATAAATCCATTTTAATTATGATTCATTACAGAACATTAGCTAATATATAAAATCTCAAACGATATATTGGAAAACAGATGTTCAATTAGTGGTTTTTCCACAACATTCCAAAACTCACGTCTATACAACATCCCATCTGAAACGTTATCTTAGAATTGTTTACATAATTAGTAAACATATTGAGAAATATAAAAGATAGTAATTAGAATTCAAACAAGCTATGATTACAAGGTTATGGTCCTGAAAATAACCTTTATTGCATAAAGTATTTATGAAAACGTTAAACTTAAGTGAAAAAACTAAATACATCCGTCCCAATGGGGACTGCAATTGGGATCCCGTCGACTGTAATTTCCAAAAGTCATCTATAACAAATAAAAAGGAACTGCATTCAAGAACTAAACTATTCCATCATAACATACCTAGAAAATATAATAGGTAAATGCTTTGAAAATAAAAATAAATTTTTCAATGTATTAAAACACTTACAATATACAAAATCACAACTCGATATTGTTTAGCTCTCAGCGATCTCAGAATTGGGATTTTCGTAACGGATTCCTTTACTTTAGCTTCAATGAATTCTTTCATCGGACCAATAGTAATGTCATGTCTAACACGTTCATTAAATATCTCCTCCTCAATTTCTTTGGTTTCTTGTTTCAATTGAAAAGCCAAGGCATAGTACTCTTCGTTAACACTAACAAAAGTAATTAGCCATTTTCTATATTTCTCTCTAATAAAATCAATTATATCATCTAAATCTATTTCCTGTGGTTGTTTTAGCTCCTCCAAATCATCTATTGACTTCTCTTTCACAATTAATCCATAATTAGATGTAATGGATGGACTATTTAAATCCCAAACAATTGTTATCGCTTTGAGATATGCATTTGCGCTTTGATTTTCTATGCCTCCGCACTTAGAAATAATGTACTCCAATGTTTTAACTTTCTCAAACCATGCAACTTTTATTTGCCTCATCCAAACAACATTTGACAACCCTTGTTTATATTTGTCTAGCTCAGACAGTAAATCAAGCTTCCGACTAAAAGTTAACAGGACATTATTTGCAAATTCCCTGTCTCCCTCGAGCTCACTTTGCCGAACTCAACATAAGACTTAGTTCTCTACTTTAAATGTCATAAATCGAAAGAAAATTACCATGTAGATTCAATAAATTCACAATCCTCTTGATATTATATATAATATATATATATATATATATATATATTATATATTATATATCTATATAAATATATATATAGATAATATATACTATATATATATTTTTTTCTGAATCAGGCTATTCTATTATATTACAAAAAGTCAAAAATTACATCAGTATTACAACAGGGCCGTGGCCCTGTAAATCCTTCCGAGAGATTGACAGTTTGCCCAAGTTTAGACATATCCAAAATTGAACAGGTACAAAAATTGGATGCTATGACAGACTAACATTACGACTCATGACATTGCTTATAGCCGACACATATAACATATGGATAGCCAACACATAGATTTTGAAATCTAGACTGAAACCGAACACATACAGATAACGAGGAGCGAAAACAGAGAAAAGCTTTCCCTTCCCGGCAGCTGAGAGCGAACTATTGGTTGAATTATTCATCGTCGGTGGTATACGGCTCTTCCTCCTCCTTGCCCAAAATTGCTGGGGGTCATCTGAGTCGGAGAGCTGGATCCTCTGAGTCGGTTCGCTGGGGCCCGCAAGGGCAGCCTGAGTGGCTGGGGAAAAGCTTTCCCTGATAGGGCGTTGCAGATCAATAGTAGGAACCTGACTGTGGGATGCGCTGTGTGTCCGCATTCCAGGATTTCTCCACACCCAGGTGCTCTGCCACGGCCTGCTGATCTACCATGGAGGCGGTGATGGTCAGAAGTTACCTCAACTGAGGAAGAGGGAGAAATTGCGGTCCTCTGAGCTGAAGCTCGACCCCTTGAGCTTCCTCAACGGCTGCTCATTCTCAGACGCTCGCGCTGCATTGCCAAGTTTACCAAAGAGCAGGAATGTCCCTGCGCAATCCCCCACATAACCAGAGGATGTTCCAACGTTGCCACTGAGTGCCCATACGCTTCGAAAGAATGCGGGAATGTGACAGAGGTTCCCGGTATTTTAAGCGCAATCTCACAGATTTGCAGGAGGACAATAAAGGCGGAAAGGACGGGTGATAACACTCGCGGAGGATCAACTGCAGGCGCCCTTATGAAATAGTCTACAGGGTACTGGGTGGCTCGTTCGGGCTGAAACATGCCCATGAGACGAGCCTCTGGTCTGCTACGCGTGTAAGACACCCGCATCCGGGATAGGAGGCCCATTTTAGACCTTAAAACTCCCCTAATAATATATTCATCATGGATTCTTTTTAAGAAGATTGTTTGGTTAATTCAGGACACAGATCACCTTATTTTGAATTTTGTAAATTATATGTAAATCTCTCTAAGTAATCTTCTAAACTTTCATTTTCTTGTCAACTCATCCTAAAAATATCTTTTTTGGAGTCCAAGGATCAACAATAAGTTCTATGTTTTCTCAATAATGTTTTTCTCATATCATCCCAATAAAATAGGTTGATTATCCTTCTGCGGGATTTATGACTGCGGACAGAAATATCCCCCTTATGTTTGGTGGCTAACCTAGAACAACATAATGACAAAGGATCCAATGTTTTCCTTAAAGTAAGTAGATGAGGGGAAGAAACCTACTTGGAATTTTTCCTCTGTTTTGCTCCTTCATTAGCTTGAATGCTCCAATCCTAGCTCCACATGCCAAAATTAAAACCTACACAACCAAACAACACAAGTCAAGAAACTACGAGATCTATGTAGCATCATCTATCTACTTTATTCAACATATCAACATGGTATTGAAATATATGAAATAACGACATCACATATACGAAAATAAGAAAACTTTTTGTATTGATATAAATGGAGTGAGTTACAACCATAAATAGGTGACAATCTTGTAGAAGAGCTTCTCCAAGTTGTTGACTTTTCCTTCCTTTGTCACAAAGTGTACCTCCAATCACCCCAAATGCATGAAAACCTAATTGTCTTCACAACAACATAAGGGTGGAATCACTCTCCAAAATCCAACCTCTTGCATATGGAAGGTTGTAAATATATAGAGGAGTGGGGTAAGTTGGGAGTTCTTATCCTTTTACCAATCTTAGGATTAAGATCCACTCTTGATGGGAGGATGAGATCTAAGGATAAGGGATGGAAACTCCAAGGTAGGATAGGATAGGATTCAAGAGTTTAATTTGAGGTAAATGGTTAAAACAGATCCTGGAAGCTTATGGAAATGGAGGCTTCGAAATTCTCTCTCTTATTCCTGAATTTATAGAACCAACGTAGGTGAAAAGGGGAGAACTATTATGGGTGATTAACGCATGCCACAGTGGAGTAACCTGTAGGTGACCAACGTAGGCCACATTGGAGTAACTTGTAGGTGAATTTTTTCCAACAAGATGTTAGGGTGCGTTGGTCCTAAAACTGGCTCAGATGATGCAGTTCAGGGCAGAAATTATGTGGAATGAGAGAGTCATGCATAGGGATTTGTGCAATGATGATGTAAAGGGGGAATAGGATGTAAATGATCCCATTATGATTAGATGAGACAAAATAGTCTATAACAAAGTGCCCCCTAAAGCACAAAGTCAGAAATGATGACTAATGACTGAAGTGATTTACCTTGTGACAAGTCGGGATCAAGAACAACTAACAAGATCGTCTTCTGTTATAATACATTTATATCATGACATCATTTTGTTGAGGGAGGCATACCTATACTCAACACATAAGCTAGCATTACATGTATAATGATCAAAAGACATGTCCATTGATGACTAGTGGTGGACCCATGACTCGATGTTTATCAATATGATCATAGCCATCATACATAGTGATCTCTCTATAATCCTGAAATCACAACCCAGATGGAGGAAACTAGATTCGGGGTCTTCTATATCATTCACACGACCAACCAATGTACGAGTCTAACCATGTGAATCAATGAGTTGGAGTCGAACATGGTAGACACCATTTGATTACCAGTCAATAATGTAAGTCGTTAATAGATGTGAGAGAAACCAACAATGGTGTTAATGGCTCTCAAGGTACTCAAGATGTTAATCACGTTTTTTCATGTATTTCTCATTTTTTGTGTAGCAAGGTCCATTAAAAGTATGCAACATGGGTAATCCTTGGATGAGGAGTCAAATTTTACATCCAACAAGTGTTTTTGCTCGAAATTTGAGTAAACTAATAGAGAGATAAGTTGAAAATACGAGATTTTATGATGTAATCTAATATTATTTATTATTTCCACTATTATTTTATAATTTCCTTAGGAGGCCCATTTTAGACCTCAAAACTCCCCTAATTTGGGAAATTCCAAAGTGGTGATCAATTGGGCTAATAAAATCTCAAAGGTCTATGTCCATATCTATCCTAAGAGAAATTACTTCATAAATGGAGTTGTTTGAGTGGACAACTTATAGACATATTTATAGAGAATTGAACCAATGGGCTGATAAGCTCTCTAAAGAGGCATTACAACCCCTATCTGGATCTTTCGATTAATTTAATTTATGGAATGATTAAGAAATCAATGGATGTAATTCCATTTGTAGAGAATATGAAACTTGTACCTTTTGACAATTTTTCCATATTTTCTTGTTTTGAGTTTAGAGTAGCTTTTTGCGCAAAGCTATCGACCTGTTGACACATTGGGGACATCTTTGTCCCTTTTCTGAATTGAATAATGCTTTTATTTGGTCTAATGTCGATGAAAACCCGATCTCCTACTTTATGATTCTTATATGTTCTATGTGCATCCGCATAACTCTTTTGTCTATCTTGTACCTCTTTTAACCATTGTCTAATTTGTTTTACATGTTCTTCCATTTATTGAATTAATTCTCGTCCCACTATCACTCTATCTTCTAACATGTCCCAATTTAACGGTGTCCTGCAAGTTCTGTCATACAATGCTTCAAATGGAGGCATTCCAATTGAACTGTGATAACTATTATTATATGCAAATTCAACTAAGGATAAGTACTTTTCCCAGTGTGATTGTTGATCCACAACGTACATCCTCAGCATATCTTCTAGTACTTGGTTCACCCTTTCTATTTGTCCATCAGTCTTAGGATGATAAGTTGTACTTAAATTTAGTTGAGTTCCTAAGGTTGATTACATACAAGTCAAAAATCTTGAAATAAATTGTGAATCTCTATCTGATATGATCTTCTTCGGTATTTTGTGAAATCTAATAATTTCATTTATGAATACTCGAGTTATGTCAGCAACTTCATAAGTATCTCTTACGGGGATGAAATGGGTGTTTTTCGTTAATTTATCCACCACAACCAAAATGGAATTGTGCTTTTGTGGAGTAAGAGGTAGCCCGACGATAAAATACATAGAAATTATCTCCCATTTGGTCATAGGAATGTCGTGAGCTTGTAGGAGACCTGTCGGGTGACAATGATCAGCTTTCACTGGCTAACATCCAAGACATTTTACAATGAATTTAACAATCTCGTTTTTCATGTCTGCCCAAAAGAAGAGTTTCTTTGTATTAGCATACATTTTCTTTACACTTGGATGTGCACAATACAATGCTTTGTGGGCTTCCTTATGGATGGTGTCTCGGAGATCACCATTATCAGGAATGTACATTCTTTCATGGAATCACAAAATTCCATCATCATCTAATTCATATCCCTCAATCTTAGGTTCTTTTGGCTTTTTACTATCAAGGTTGGATCTCACTTTTAAATGCCAACTATATCTCAAGAGGTGTTGTAGTACTCATTTCCTTAAGTCTACCTTGATAGGTATGAGGGAAAATATCTGAGGTCTTCAGCTTAATGCATCTGCCACTACGTTCTCTTTTCCATTAATGTATGAAATTCCAAAGTCATACTCACTTAGGAATTCACTCCATCGTCTTTGCCTAGCATTCAAGTCTCTTTAAGTAAACAAATATTGTAGACTTTGATGGTCGCTTTTGAGCATAAAGCTTCTCCCTACTAGATAGTGTCTCCATATCTTTAAAGCTAGTACTACAATGACTAACTCTAAATCGTGAGTGGTGTAAAGTTCTTCATGAGGCTTTAACTTTATTAAGGCATACGCTATTACTCCTATATCTTGCATTAAGACTACACCTAATCCATGCTTGGATGCATCGGTACACACAATCAAATCTTTGTCCATTTCAAGTGTTAGAGTAAGTTAGTCTATTGGTCGAAAATGTTCAAAAATTTATGAGTTTTGTTGTCATACAAAGGGTCAAACTCACCAAGTTTTTCATTCTTATGAGTTTGACTAACCATTGCCTGAGAAGTCATTATGAAAGTGGTTTTTCATTTGGTCATCAAGGTCTCCATCACTATTGGGAAGGGGTGTTTGAATTAGAAACCTGTTATTATCTTTTTGAGTCAAAAATCTTGGGATTTTGTTAAAGCTGTTCAATTAAACGATGGGTTTACAATAATAATAAAAAAAGAATGATGACAAAGCAAATATGGTTGCAAACATTATAGATTCTTTTTCATCATACATTATTCATACCTCTTATCCTTTTTTCCCTCTTTATCCCCATTTTCTATTTAATTCTAATCCTACGTAATTTTTTCCCTTATTCCCTCATTGTGGTGAAGTAAAATTATGAGTGCGGACACAAACAATTCCTCTAGCCCGATAATGAGTCTAGCCACAACTAACACATTCTATGTAAGATTTCCTTAGGTTAGAACCAATTAAGAGGGCCTACCTCTTAGTACGCTTATCCCATTTGGTGATGACCTTGCTTACTCGCTCCAGCTATCTCTCGTTTGCTTCTTCGAAAACCTGAAACAAGTAAACAACAAAAAACAAAAACCGTGATAATAGACAAATCGTAATTCAACCTACTTAACAAGTTAAGAAACATTAAGCTATAAACATGAGAGATGACACATTATGTAGGAAATCAATCGACAGTTGCATATATATTGAATCAAGAAGAGATTACAACCATTGTCTTTACGTTTCCGTTCTCCTCCGACAAAACCAGGTTCCCACACACTTTCGTTAACATTCCATCATGGCCTCAACAATGATAGTTTTAAGGCTCTTCCCTTTAGGCATCGCACTAGAACAAATTCACACTTCTCCCTCACACACAACTAGAGAGCTACAACTATGAATAGCTTCTTGTTTACTCCAAACTTAATTAGCACTAGCACACCAACATTAACACTTCAACACTAGTTTGTGCTTGGGAAAAATGGAGGTTTATATAACATGAATGGATGGGAGATAGTTCCTCTTCTCATGGGAGAAGGTATTATCTCTTAAGTTAGTTCCATCCTTATAGGGGAAAGGAGCCCAAATTGACATCCTCATTTTCATCCAGCTCAACCATTTACCAGACTTCTGTTATGAAGCTTCTAGAGTTGGAAGCTTCGACTCCTTATTTAAAAAAAATTCCAAAAGAGGATCGGCGTGACTGAAACAAAGCTCAGTCACTCCAGTCAGCGCAAGGGACAGTGTTAATCCCTGAATATCGATGTGAGGAGGACAAAGGTCATTAGCGCCAGTCTTGTAAACTGGGAAAAACAAAAGATTTGTGGGAAATGGTGCAAAAAGGGAATTGTTACACAAAAATATCGTCACCTTGATTATTTGCAGTCGGTGTAGGTCTATCACCACCTATACCAGCTTCCTAAGCAAGTCTCAAACCTCAACTCTTCAGAACAAGCTTTAGAAATGAGAGAAAGACATCAAAAAAGCAATGTAACTCTGGTTCTGCACTTTCTCTCACTTTTACCTGCGGGCCCGCTCCTCTTGTTCAGGATATCCACATATTTATACGCTCTGTAGGTAAAGGGGAGGGTGCGTACCCCTGTGAAAGTTGAAAGGCGCAATTTTTATCTTAAAAAACTCATCTTGGGTTAATTCTAGAGTTTTCTAGAAGCATTTGTTACGTGGATTGTTCGCTCCAAGTGGTTCATGCATCCCATCATAAGAGGAACTAATCCCTTGTTGAGAGGAGCTATCCCTTTAAAGGAGGATTCTATCCCTTTGAAAGAGGACCTGGTAACTGATCTCCATTGCACTATAAATTGAGGCATTGGGTCAGTGGCCAGGGAGGTTAGAAGCTGAACTTTTGAGGGTAAATGCTAGTGAAATCAAGACTTCCTATTTGAGCTTAAGAGGAGAGATCACATACCTTTTTGGCTTCATTGGGGAGTGAGTGGAGCTTGTCAAAGTAGAGGAGACTTCTTGTTGGACCCTG
>APFE030979621.1:0-15147 GCA_000404065.3 Pinus taeda
AAACAAAAACTTTATATTTTAATCTATTCATTTGATTTAAGAAAATATATCTCTATATATACCATTTTAAATTAACTATAAAAACTTGAGGTTATCCATAGATCCAATCCACTATTAAAACAATAAAAACTTTGTGGTTATGTCAAAATCAGGTAAGGACCAGAACACGCCAGCAACCTGTAGAACTATTGCGGAACTGGAGATTTTGAGGCTTAGTTCAAGGGAATCCAGGTCCTATTGAAGGTGTAGTGTTTTTCAGTGTCTTTTCTTGCAAAAAGGGAATAGAAACCTGTAATTGTTGCTTTACTCAGGAAGTTTAGTTTACTTGCAAAAAGGGAACGGAAATCTTGAAATGTTGCCTTACTAAGGATGCGCATGTATTCTGTTATCCATAGTGTGTAAATTTAATTTTTTTTGGCTCAGTTTTCACTGCTTTAAATTTTTCTTTTCCAACGTTTTAATGTCAAAGATGTACATGTATTATGTGATCCATAGATCCAATCCCCTATTAAAACAATAACTTTTCTCTTAAAAATTAACAACATTTTAATAACAAAACAAAATTCAAAATTATTAAAACAAAATTCAAAATTATTAAGGAATCAAATTCCTCCCAATACAATTATTTCCTTCAAATTTTACAATATTAAAATAAAAATAGTTTACATTTCAAGTATCTGATCCTTCTTTAAAGTTTACAATATTAAGACGAAAATTCTTTGCATTTCAAGGTTTTTGATCCTCTTCAAAATAGACTTTAGCATATATTATTGAATTTTTTTTTTTTGGTTTTCAAATGTGCACAGTCTATGAGTTTGATGGCACCCTCTTTTCTTCTTGTATGCAGCATATGAGTTTGAGGCTATGTGATTTGTGTACATATTAACATAATTCCTTGCATAGTTTTCGTTTATGTACAGTCTGGTTGTTGTAGCTTATAGCTGCATTAAGCAGGGTTTGGTGGGTGCTTCACTGTTAGTTGGAGGACGCCTTCATTCGGAGGAATTCCCTTATACTATACATTCATGCTAGCTACCATGGTTTGAAAAAACTGTGTACGACGAAGCCCAAAATCCTAAAATCGAACCCTCAAACTTTCTATGGGAAAATTTAAATATTTATACTAACAGTAATAGCTCAAACAACTACTCTACATCTAATCTCATTCTAAAATATTCCTAAAATATATCATCTTTAATTGTAAATTTCACCAACATACACACAAAATACTTACTCATCCGGTGAGAGCAAGGAAACAACAATAGAGAGTAAAGAATCCAATTATATTTTGGAAATACTAAAACATGTCTACATAAAAATAGGGCCACGCTATTAAAAATAATATGTCTGCCAACTGAAAGTTTGCAGTTAATATTTTATATGGATTCTGAACAAAACAAATTGTATATCAAAAAAATATATCTGCAGTCGTAGCATCTATATGGTCCTATCACAAAAACACTTAACCCTAACTGTGTCATAACCATGAATTCAATGCAATCCTCACAGCTTGACCCGCACCTTGGAATTCTTAACAGCCACTGTGGCCTTGGCATCGAGCCGGTCGACGATAAGGTCCCATCGCGCGCGAACTGTTATCTTCCATAACTTCAACTTCCCAACCTTTATTTTCACGGGAACATCGTCTTCAATTTCAGGGGAATGCCCGCCTGATTTATCTACGCATTGAGCGTAGACTTCATATCGTTGGTGAGCTTAGCACCAGTCCCACTAAGTTCCACATCCAACAAAGTGGTGTTCTTGTGGCCCTGGTAGAATACCAGCAAGAAGCTTGTGCAAGGCTCCAAGCCTGAATACAAAACTGCGAGAGGGTTGTTGTCGAGATAATATATACCGATCCTCTTATTGAGATTCCAGGCCTTTATTTTCACATCGAATTGACAATTTGTACTGAGATCGATGGGGTTGATGGTGAAATTAGTAATATGGATGCTATCGACAGAGTATCTGGGGATCTTGGGCCATAAGACCAAGTACAGAACGCCACAGGCGAGCGCGATTAAAAAACAAATGGTGCAGCACAAGCAGCGGCAACAGGAGCATCAACGCTTGGGAGGCGGTGACAAGTATCTGGGATGCTCTCTTCTAGAGATAACCTGGTCCTTTGGAATCTTTAACTTTCAGCGGGATCGACTCCACCCTTCTTAGACGAAAGATTGCTGGAATTGGGCACCAATGGAGCACTCAACTTCTCGTTTACATATTCGCCTGCATCCTTCACGACATCTGCAATCATCGAGTAGATTCTCTGTTGATCTGCCATCATGGCACCCGACCCCGAGCTGCGAACAAAGCGATATGAACCGATTTAGGCCGACCAGGTTTGATCTTGGGAGTCCCTGAAACTTAAAATGGACCGAATTAAGCCGACGAGACTCGATCCTGGGGCTCTCGAAACTTAAAATGAACCGAATTAGGTCGACGAGATTCGATCTTGGGGCTCCCGGAAACTTAAAGACCTTCACGCAATGATGGGAATGAATTCTGCAGGCGCGGAGCATCCACAAAAGAGATGTTAGTTCACAGCAACCAATATTTCCAATCTGCTTTTTGGAAGGTGAGGGAATGTAGCATAGGTCGCCAGGTGGAAAAACTGAGTAACAAAGCTACCCGCAGCAGTTGGAGCAGTTAGTATTGTGTACCAGTTTCGAACCACGTTTTTATGCGTTGTTCTATGTATGTGCTTCGGCAACAAGCGAGCTGAGGAGACCATGTTATCTGTACAAGGCATCATGTCGGAGCTCTCCCTAATCAACTAACGTCTAGACGAAGTCTTACCATTCCAGAGTTCTTCTATCGACGATAATGGGCATGGCTCGCATAGAGGTTTGGGTTTTTGAAGGAAATGAGGGTGGGGTTGATTTTCCAGAATGAATTCAAATTTGAATTTCATTAGCCCGCGCATAATTTAAAAACTTGAGCATATACAATCATGTATGCTCCATGCCATAACCTCCAAAAGCATGGTGTACTGTCAACGCAATTTTTGGGATCCATCATGGATGCATAAGTCATGGTGGATGAATCTGAATACATACAGAGACATCGACACATTCTCTTGTTAATCGGAATCTGTTCATCGGGAAAGGATGCACACGGGTTGACAGCCATAGCCGATGTCAGAATCTTTCTCCCAAGACTGTCCTTAGAGTCTCTTAATGGATCTATGGAGGTGGAAATAGCTCTTTTCGAGAAGTGATGTGAATAACAAGAAAGTGACGGGTGGGACCCTAAAAAGCTTGCGATCGATGGTGGGGACATGAAAGCTATCACAAAGATCTTCCCCAGGTGTATCTTTATGTTGCCCCCCGGGTATTGTATTTTTGTTTATGATGATAATGATGATAGCCTTCGGTTTATATTTAGGCTGTAAAGGTGTTTCCTCGGGTATTGTATTTTTGTTTATGATGATAATGATGATAGCCTTCGGTTTATATTTACGCTGTAAAGGCGTTTCCTCTGAAATTAACCTGAAATAATAATATTTATATGGCTATGCATTTAAACTTAAATTTCCACTCTCGACCTACCAGGTATTGTCAACGGTCTATGTTTTAGCGTTTTCATCTCATGGCTTAAATTGGATTAAACTTAAAATGTATTAAATTAAAAAACGTTATTTTAATTAATTATTTTTAAATATAAATTTTTTAATTTATTAAAAAAAGTAAAAATATTTGCATTCCTTCATTAAGTTGTTCCATGTTTCCAGCGTTTTCATCTCAGGCTAAATGATAAAATTTTTAAAATGTATTAAAAATCAAAGCATTATTTTAGTTAAATTTAAATAATAAATTCTCATTTATTAAAGAATAAAATATTTGCATTCCTCAATTTTAATAATGCCTACACGTTATCTTTGCAACATGGTGCAAATGCAATAATTGCAATTTAAAAAAAACATATAAATTTCTTTCACTTCCCAAAAAAAATTCAATCATTATCGAATTCATGCTTAAATTGGAATTAAGCTTAAAATGTTTATTAAAATAAAATGTTATTTTTAGTTAAAATATTTAAATATAAATTTTCATTATTTAAAAAATAAAATATTTACATGTTTTCAATTTATGTCTACAGTTTTTCTTTTACAACATCTAATACAAATTAAATAATTACAATTTAAAAAAACAATAAATCTTTTTCAATCCAAAAAAATCGAATCACATCAAATCTATCTATAACGAATATCACAAAACTAAAAGCTTAAAATACAAATAATTGTTGAACATATAATCATTTCCCTCTTATAAAATATGAGTCACTCTTTCAAATATATTAAAATTATAGTTATTCTATATTATTCATTTTAATTAAAATACTTAATATTAATTATTAATTCAAATTTTTAAATTATGATGATTTATACATTAATTATTAATTAATAGGTATATTTTGTGTATCTAAAAAGGTAGCGTATCCAGTTTTTAAAGCTAAATTTAGATTTCCTAGACATGTAATCCAAAATGATTGGACTCCAGTGTGTGAAATTGTATTTGTCAACTGTGCAAATATGATAGGACGTGTTCACATATCTCTTAATCTTTATTGATGGGTTTATATTTGATTGTAAGTTAGGTTTGGGATGTAAAACTATTTTATTTGTATATTAATTTAAATAAGATTATATAACAGTTAGTTTAAAAATAGTTTTAATATGATAATGTGTTGTATGTATTCTAAACAAATAAATTAAAAATGTGTTTATATGAATATTTGTGTATTTTTTTATTATAATTTTAAATAATATAATTAAACATTTTTTGGTAGACTAAATGTTATATATATATAATATATATATATATATATAATATATAATACGCATTGGAAGAGAATGAAATAATAGGTTAAATAATTATTTAATTTAATATTGAATGATTGACATTTTTATATAATGTTTATATTAGAGTACTAATGTCAAATGTGGTAGAGTATAGATTGATATAATGAAAATGTAAAATTGTATACATGTAAGGTTTTAACCACATTTTTTAAATTTAATTTTTTAAAATATTTTTTTGTAAATTAAAAAAAAAAAAAAAAAAAAAAAAAAAAAAATTGTCCTATTCAAATACTTTACACCAATGAAAATATGGAATTGATTGAATTTAATTACAAACCCCATTTGTGTTTAAAGTACATGGTAATTAATATATAATGTTATTTTGAAATTATTTATATTTATTGTACATAGTATTAGGATATAGTACATAGTAATTAATAATATAGTACACATACCAATTCCTGCCATCATTACACAATAAGAGGGGAGACATTCAACAAGCCATATTGAGATAAATAGAAATAAATTTTATTTAAAATTAATTTAAATTTATAATGTTAAATTTGGATATATTTAAAAAAAAAAAATTAGTCAAAGAATAACTAATAGCAAGTCAATGAAAAAATAATTTTGTAAATGAAATAATTAATTATTATTTTACTTTGAAGCCTTCTATGTAATGTAATGACATGACTTAATTCATTATTATTTTACTTTGAAGCCTTCGATGTGTAATGTAATGACATGACTAAAAGGTTTTTTTGCTAATGACACTTGTCTCAATAAAAAAAAAGCTAATGTAAAAAATCGTTGTGTATACTTACTAATACCAATTAAATAGGTGCTACATAGTAGTTTATCTTTGTAGTTCATTAAAAAAGAATAGTGAAACTATCAATATATTAAAAGAGTTAGCTACTATATTTTATAAAATGTATTTTTGGGGCTCATGTCTAACAATGGAGATATACACCTATATTGCATTGGTTGAAAGTTGAATCATGGTAGTCATACATTACACAATGAACAAATTGTTTTGAAATATGCTCCTATAAGATAGACAACTAACATAAACAAGATAAACAAGAAAAATAATTTTATAATTATCTTATGTGAATATGAAAAGATAAACAAGAATTTAAAATACAAAATTGTTAAGGTTTGAAATTCCAAAAAAAAATGGAATAGGTTAACAACTCTCGTTATAGTCATAAATTTAAAATTCGAATTAAAAAATAATAATAACAGTGAAATAATGTATGAGTCATGGTTCTCATCCAAAGTTTCATCTCATTAAATTAATCTTGGGTCAATAGTTTTTTTTTTTGAAAAAATAAAACTTAAAATAAATAAATACTTTGAATAAAATATTTTAGATTAATTTTTCTATTTAAAAAATAAAATACAAAATTTATATATTTACCTTTAAATATATAAGTGTGCTACAGCTATCACAGAATCAGTTTCTAATCTTAAAAAATATAATAGAATAAGATTCATGTGTAACAGATATTCCTTTTTTAAATCAATTTTCATTGAATTTGTGGTATAAATTAATTAAGATAAAAAATTTACTGGCTAATTACCATGTTCAAGTCTTATGTAGATTGATCATGAATTTTGAAAATGACTACTCTTTAGTTTCATAAAGATGAATGTCAATAGTCAATATTCTAAGTCTCTTACCTTTATTTGAAGTATCAAATAAATGGTAGACTACTTACTTTTTTATAACAATAATTACCTCTTAGTTTGTGAAACAGAGCGAGGATTCCTAAGATATTTACCTGAAATTGCTCATTAATATAACTTTGGAAGCCATATTATAGTTGTAGTAAAGAGATTCGGGATATCATAAATGTGCAAGCATAATAACTTTGATATAACTTTGGAAACCATAAAAGTGTGGGCATGGTCCTTACATAAAATTTTGGTGGTTCACCACCATTTAATGCATTTGTACTTGATTCAAGGTATTGGTTTCAAGTTGAAATAAATTAAATTAAATCACGTGAAGTACATAGTTTTGAAATGTCGTTTGCGTTAGTTTTGAAATGTCGTTTGTGTCTGGTACAACGTTTGGTACATCTTTGCACCAATGCGCTAGTCAATTTTTGTTTTGAAATGCACCGAAATTAAATCAAAATGAAAAATTTAAGGACCAAAATGTAATAGAATAAGATTTTATGAATTGACTATGAGTAAATTATCATTATTGCAAAAGTTTATTAAACGAGACAATCAACAATAACATGTTCAATTTAACAACCAATCAAATTAAAGAAAAATAAATTAAATTATTTTTTAAATAATAAATTCTCATTTGTATTATTAACTATAGAAATTTTTGCAATTTTTTTGTAAAACTCAACTAATATAGATTTGATAAAAACTAAATGCAATATCCCTGACTTAAAACAACAACACGAATAATAAAATCGTGTTTGTTTAAATAACTATATTATATTATATATGTCGGTGTGTGTTTATTATTAAAATGAAAACCATGTATTGATTATAAGTATGTTATTATGTTATTTATATTTAAATACATTTATTTTTGTGATTATGTTAGTTTTAAAACTAAATGCTATATCCCTGACTTAAAACAACAACACGAATAATAAAATCGTGTTTGTTTAAATAACTATATTATATTATATATGTCGGTCTATTGAATTTTATTAAAATGCAAACCATGTATGGATTATAAGTATGTTATTATGTTATTTATATTTAAATACTTTTATTTTTGTGTTTTATGTGTTTTATGGTAGTTTTATATTATTACTAGTTTTAGTAATTGGGGTTTAAGTTTAATTTTTGGATGTATTTAGTGAAATAAATATTTATTACTTGATTTTTTAATTAATAAATTTTAATGGGAATATTGGTGGTTGTATTTAATCCTATGTAGAGTTAGTTGTGTTGGTAGGGTCATCTTAAGCGATGAGAAATAAGTGAGAGAATATACACAATATTTGGTTCTGAGTTAAGAGGGATGGTGTTGTTTAATGACAAAGATAATAATTATTGTACATGTAGTCGAAGTTCCACCAAACTCTACATTTTTTGCTACAATCACTACACTACCAACTTTTCACATTGTAGTCCTGACAATAAAATATAGTCAAAGTTTCATTAATCAAATATTCAACATTCATATTGATGAAATGTTTATAGAGAGACAATTTTCACTACCATACACTTTTGTACAAAAATATGCATGTTGCTCACATAAAACCCTTGCCTAACTTTATTGATCATTTTTAAATGCTTTGTTCCTTAAAAAAAAATATATTATTTTCATTTTAAACTCTTATATGTCTAAAAATATATTTTTTCACAATGTTATATTATTGAATTTACTATGTGGATTATATGATATTGGATGGAATTCACTTTAAAAAATAAAACAATAATCCAATCACAACTGCAAAAAAAACTTAAATATATTGGAGTGTTTAAGTTCTAACCAAAAAAAATATGAAAAAAAATACCTAAATATAATGAATAAATCATATACAAAGAAAATTATATCATAATAGTGTTTGTATTAATTTAAAACAATTAATACACATTTTTATGATAGAGAGGGAGAAAAAGGAAAAAATGTTGTAAAATGTTCCTTTGTGTTTTATTTTCTATGGAGGGTATATATCAAATACAAAATCAACTTTACTTAAAAGAAATTTCATTGCATCAACTTGTAGATGTAATGATGTCCATGATGGTGACCAATCAAGGTTGAGTGTGTTGGGTATTGTAGTGTGTGCATGTAGGAAAAAAAAAATTGCACATAACAAGAATTTAATGCACCAAATGTTCTAGTGGAAACATGGTGTTTTATCTTGATCCTAGTGTTACTAAAAATGAGAGGTTGTTAGCGATGTTACCTATGGAAACTATTATAAGCCTTTTGGCTTATGATCTTCGTGTGGTGAGGAAAACTAGAGTATGCATAAGTGACAAGTTGTAGGATGTTGATATAAAATATGGGTGGTTTTTAGCATGTTTGAGGTTGAGTTCCAATAATTCATGATTGGGCTTGGATCAAATAGTCGCATCTTGAGTTCTTATCTCCATGCTCTTCAAACTCATTGGGCATAAAAAAAGTTATTCCTCATGCTATTATTTCTATACACTTTGATATCTACCCTCCTATCACTACGACATTATATTATAACATCAACTTCCTAATTTGACTTATTTTCCAAATTCATTTTGGTTCAATTTTGATAAGAAATTGTTATCCTTTTCTTGTAGTTCATTATTCTATTTATTTGGTTAAACATGATTTTCAGCAATCTTGAGACGTGGAGGTCATAACTCTCCTATACTCTTTTGTTCCAATTTTTAAAAATATTCCACTATCTTTATTATCGATATTGTTTATCTTAATGTATCTACAAATTAATATATATATCTGTAAAGAAATTGTCCACAATGCCAATAAAGAATATTTTAAGTTACTTAGATTTTACTTTTTTTAATCATAAACTTAATGGTTATTACCATACATATCTCCAAAATAAGATTGATATAATCATCAATTTCAGATATCTTAATGATCAAGTATCTCATTTCTATCTCTCGGAAATATTGAAAATATGGAGTAGTATAGAGGTTTTTTTTTTGTAAGCTAAGGAGGGACCATTCTTTTTCCATTACTTCAAACTGAAACCAGTACATTTTCATGGTAGCCTCAACCCGCCCCGAAGGGAAACCGGGTCTTTTGGCCACCTTAAGTTTTTAACAGCCATCCAAAAACAAAAAATACTAATTCTTCTTGTCCAGACTATGTAAACTAAACATTCAAAAAGATTACTACTACTTCTTGTTTGCATTATAAACTGAAACTAGACACAAAAACTATCCACCATCATTCAAAAACTACGGAGAGCATATACATATCTTCAGATATTAACCTGCCATGGCTTCCTGCTGATCATCTTCTTTCTTTATACCCAGGTTGATCTTCTTTATCTGTTGTTGTATCTCTTCCAATTTTTTGTCATACATTATCAAGATGATCTGAATGTTCTGCAGTATAAAATTTAATATTAATAATGAATAATAAAAATTTATCGTCATATATCTCAAGATCAAAATATATATAAAATATAATATAAGAAACACAAATAACAAAAATAATTTAATTTATCCTTAATTTTATTAAAATATTTATATAAATATTATTTAATATCCCAATATCCCCACATTTTAAACTTAAAATTGTTAGGAATAATATTATAAACATAATATCCTTTTTATTAAAAATTCTACTTAATTCTCAAATAAATTGTTACATACTTTTGAATATGGCTCCAACATAAACATAAACATTTAGTCATTCAATTTTAATTATAGTAAAAACGCATACAAATTCTCTTAATTTCCAAAAAAAAATTACACCAAATCTTATTTATAATTTAAATTCAAAACTATATTTAAAATACAAAATAACGAAAAAATGTTAATAATTTCCTTTTTACTTTAAATATTAAATCACTATTTTAATAATATTAAATTATAATTACTAATATATTAATTATTAATTCACATTTTTTTTAATTATAATAAAAAGACATATGAATCCTCTTCATTTCCAAAAAAATCAATCGCATCGAATCTTATTTATACATTAATTATTAATTAATATGTATATTTTGTGTATCTAAAAAGGTAGCTTATCAAATTTTTAAAAGTAAATTTAGATTTCCTAAACATGTATCTATTATAAACTTATAATCCAAAATGATCGTGGACTCCACTATATGAAATCAAATTGTATTTATCAATTGTAAATGAAATAATTAATTATTATTTTACTTTGAAGCCTTCCATGTGTAATGTAATGACATGACTTAATTCATTATTATTTTACTTTGAAGCCTTCCCTGTGTAATGTAATGACATGACTAAGGTTTTTTTCTAAGGGCACTTGTCTCAAAAAAAAAAATGGTGATCTATACTTATTAATATTAATTAAATTGAACAAGTCTTATAGAGTAGTTTAGTTTCGTAGTTTACTGAAAAAATAGTGAAATTATCAATATATTAAAAGAGTTAGTTATTATATTTTGTAAAATGTATTTTTAGGATTCATGTCTCACAATTGAGATACACGCCTATATTGCATTGGTTAATATGCTCTTATAAGATAGACAACTAACATAAATAATATAATTTTTTATAATTATCTTATGTAAATAAGAAAAGATAAACAAGAATTAAAATACAAAATTGTTAATGCTTGAAATTCAATTAATTAACACAAAAAATATAATGGAAATAGGTTAATAACTCTCATTATAGTGATAACTTTAAAATTTAAATTAAAAAATAATAATAACATGAGTCCATGCTTCTCATCCAAAGTTTTCATGTCATTAAATTAAATTAATCTTGGGTGAATAGTTTTGTTTTGTTTTTTGTTTTTTAAATAAAATATATACTTTGAATCAAATATTTTAGATTAAAATTTTCTATTTAAAAAAATAAAATACAAAACCATATGTGTGTGTATTACAACTATCACGGAATCAACTTCTAGTCTTAAAAAATGTAATAGAATAAGATTCATGTGGTAGATATTCTTTTTTTAAATCGGTTTTCATTGAATTTGTCGTAAATTAATTAAGATAAACAATTTACGGGCTAATTACCATGTCCAACTGTTATGTAGATTGATCATGAATTTCCAAAATGACTACTTTTCAGATTACGATGTCCAATTGTTATGGAGATTGATCATGAATTTAGAAAATGACTATTGTTTAGATTTGTAAATATGAATGTCAATAGTCAATATTCCAAGTCTCTTATCTTTATCTGAAGTATCAAATAAATGGTAGACTACTTACCTTTTGACAGCAATAATTACCTCTGAACCCCATTTCTACCCCATTTCTATTTCAATGCCAGCAACAAGTTAGTTTGTGAAACAGAGTGAATATTCCTAAGATATTACTTGAAATTGCCCATTAATATAACTTTGGAAGCCATATTATGGTTGTCGTCATATTATTTAGTAAGGGGGATTAGGATAGCATAAATGTGCAGGCATAATAACTTTGATATAACTTTGAAACGATATTATTATCACTTTTATTGATATAACTTTGGAAACCATAAAAGTGCAGCATGGTCCTTGAATAAAATTTTGGTGGTTCACCACCAGCCTCATTATTTAATGCATTTAAAATTTTGGTGGTTCACCACCAACCTCACTATTTAATGCATTTGTAAATCTGACACATCTTTGCGTCAATTTTTGTTTTGAAATGCACCGAAATTAAAACGAAATTAAAATTTTAAGGACCAAAATGTAGTAGAATAAGATTTTATGAATTGACTATAAGTACATTATCATTACTGAAAAGGTTCATTAAACGAAGCAATAAACAATAGCATGTCCAATTTAACATCCAATCAAATTAAAGAAAAATAAATTAAATCATTTTTTAAAAATAATACATTCTCATTTGTAATGTTCAACTATAGAAATTTTACAAATTTTTTGGTCAAACCCAAATTAATATAGATTTAACCAAAAACTAAATGCAATATCCCTAACTTACTACAGCAATATAATAAAATCGTATTACCAACCTTTATTGAAAAATGACCCAGGTTTATTATTAATGATTATATCAACTAATAAATACTACAAGTTTGTTAGTTTGCAATGATAGTGGCCTCTAATATCAATCATGCACTATTATAATTCCTTATTAAAAAAAAGGCATTCAACCCATTACTTTGCAATGATATTAGCGTATAATATCAATCTTGCACTATTAAAAATTTCTAATGTCAGAAGGCATTTAATCCAAACTGATAAAAACCCCCTTCAACATTCCACACTGTCAGATCAATTATCTTAAATGATCTGTGTTATGTGTTCTACAATAATAGAAGTATTTTTTTTATGATGACATTATCATATTTTTTATAGGATGAATATATCGTAATTATGGTAAAAAATAATGTTTATTCTGATGATAATTTTGTAATAATATTTTATTTTAATATTTTTGGTTTGAGAATTGTTCTTATTTTTGTAAAAGAATGTGTAAATATTTTAGGAATATTCTAGGATTATAATGGCATTGGTGAATGGGTGTGATTAATGCAATTATCATTACCTAATTTTTTTTAATGGAATGCCAATTCATCCATGTCTACAATGTCATCTTATAACGATTAGGGCATCGATTTATTGACCTCTAAATGTTGATATCATTACAACCACATTGAAAACATGTTATATACCTATGTGCGTTTTGCTTCTCTAAGAAAATGGCATGTCCTCTATATGAAAAACAGTTAATTAATATGAAAATATGGAAAAAGGAATCATGATTTTATTTAATATTACGCTTATAAACCTAAAAAAAAGTCTAGTTAATCTAATTCAACTCACCCAAATAAGTTATCTCTTGAAAATAAACTATTGCCTATAAAACACAATCAACGTTCTTAGAATTTTCACATTAGTATTTGAATATTAGGGTTCATAAAAAAAAATTCATTCAAAGTGCATAGGGTCATTTTTTGGTTTATTTTATTTTATTGTTTATATTGTTTGTGAATTACAATAAGTAAATGGATTAAAATGCTATTATTGATGATTAAAGTTGCAAGGAATACATCTAAATGAACTTAAATACAATACATCTAAATATTTTTTAAGAATTCGTTATTTAAAAAGTTGTCAACCTTCCAAGTAGTCATGAATGGATTTCCATTTTTTTTAATCTTTATGTCAATTCATCCCATCTCCTTAATGTAGTCATCAATTGTGGTTAATGGAAAAACATTATCAAAATAGTTGCATAGATGTTTTTGAGTGTTGAAAGCATAGGTACATTCATTATTAGTAGATCTATCAAGCCCACTAATAAAATTCTACATTTCCTCCTTGACACATATTTTCTAAGTTGCAACTAGAATAGCATGCTAAAAAAAGAGATTTTCATGGTTGAGTGGATCACAAGTACCCCAAGGCATCATAACATCCTGATTATTTGACTGAAAGACATTGCTTCATGAAATATATCTCAATCACCACATTCCATCAATAAAGGACTATTTCAAGACACATCCATTAGTATTAGAACCATCCCAACTAATGCATGTGGAATAACTAGTTTAGATTATGACGATTATAAAGTTATGAAACTTAAGTTAGATATTAATAATATCCAATCATATGATGCACTTCTAAGGAACTTCATTGTATGTGTTTCAATGATTATGTTGAGGAATAGAATGAAATTTCTTATGATAAAGATGCATTGCTTATGGGTAGATACCATCCATACTTGTAAGACACTCATATTATTGATTTGTGTAGCTTGTTGAGACTACAACAAGATGATGGAGCTTAGTGAAAAGAGTCACCTTCACTAAGTGGGCCTGCAGGCAAATTATGGCGCAAAGTCTATTTTTAGACTATGTCTATTTTTAGAAATATGGATCATGTCTATGAGTTGCAGGATGTTGTTTATGGATGATTGGTCAAGTTGGCAAAAGTAGATGGACTTCTATTTTTAGACAACACCGGTGACATTGTCAAGTCTAATTATAGAGCAGTCAAATATTATTAGCTTATAATAATATTTAGACTATAAACTTTATCTTATTCTCTTGGAGCACTTCAGTTTGAGCTACAGATGTGGCACATGCAGCTGTCAGAAGGAAATACATTTTCTTTGTGGGTCAGTTGAGTTGTTGCATGCATGACTTCAGTTAGAACTCAATCAGTTGATTTTGGTGGAGTTGATTGTGGAGTTGATGGAGTTGTGTTCAGTTTGACTTGGTTAAACTAGTTGTAAATTAGTCTAACTGCAAATAGACTAATGATGAGTTGTTAAACTAATTATTAACTCATAATGCAACTAAAGAATACATCAGTTAACTCAGTTGCATGTCAGTGCATATTCAGTTCAGCAGGGACAGGTGTTAGAGGATCAGATTGCTATCAGTTGTGACTATAGTTGTGCATGAGGATTTGCACAATCAATGGGATTGAGTTATGCCAATACCAAGTGATTATAGCCTCTGCTCACATGATTCCCAGTGTGAGTGATTCTTTTGAGGTAAATACGAGTTTGGTTCAACCATTCTCATCCATTCTTGTGCATGTATTGAGCAGTGGAGGCAGGCAAGCAGTGGAATAGATTTGGAGATCAGATCTGAACTGTATTGTGTGTAACTGGTGGAGATAGTGTTGAATACTTGTGAGAAGTATTGACTATTGTAATGTTACATGTTCTCAATCATTAATATACAGATAGTGTGGGGTTTTCAACTGTAAGCTTTCCCCAGGTTACATA
>APFE030979629.1:3757-30482 GCA_000404065.3 Pinus taeda
TTTTGACATTTCTTTAAAACCATGACACCTGTGCAAAAAGTGAAGGAGGTTTTTCTTCCTTGGCATGTTGTGGACAAAAACCTCTCTCAGTTTTGAAAAAATCATCTTTGATTGCTCAGAAACATCATTTTAGTGAAACTTATCCCGATGTGTGGAACAAGGGTTTTGGTTGAAATGAAGCGAAATGAAGGGGATAAGGGGCTTCTAAATTCTTGAGAAAATTTTTGGGAGTAGGGAGGGATGTTAGGAAGCAGGGGAAAGTGGAATCTCAGAGATTGATTGAGGGGAAGGGGTCCAAAAGGGTAAGACACAGGCCCAACCTAGAAAATTGCCAAGTTGTAGCAAGAAACTAGGGTTTGTGCAAAAATGAGGATTTTGGGGGATCTGAGGGATGGGAAGTGTTTTATAAGGTAATTTAAGGATAGGGGAAGGTGTATGAACATCTGGATACAAGTTTTGCCATTGATTTGACCGTCCAAGAGAAATTGCCTTCAAAACCCTAGGAGAGGGAGATGAACCTTACCTAGGCACAACTGAAGCATGAATAAGCTGTAAAATGACCCTACGGAACTTGACATGATGATGAAAACCCTATGAATGATGATAGGCTCAGCTGAATAGTGACATAGGTTTTCATTTGGGAAACTTTGAAAAGAGTGAGAGCAAACCCTAGACCTAATGCCTAGTGACCAAATTTTGCTTGAAGACTCACTGAAATGACAAAATTTGACCTTGACACTTCAAAATCACTTTGTAAGAGCATATTTGATCACCGGAGGAAGGCTGGAAAGACTGACACTAATAGGTAGATTACTAGAAAATCATGGATTTCTTTAGCAAAATCTGTATCCATGGCTCTTTGAAAAGTTGCTCCTGCATTCTTGAGTCCAAATGGCATTTTTACATATTTGAAGGTTCCCCAAGGGGGTGTAAAGGCTGTCTTATCTCGGTCATCATGGTGCACTAGAATCTAATTGAAACTTGAGAATCCATCTAATAGTGATATCCTTGAAGCCCCCACTACCCTTTGTAGAATGTGATCCATCTTGGGTAAGGGGTAGTTGACTTTTAAAGAGACTTTGTTCAAATTCCTAAAATCGACACACAACCTAATCTCTCCTATTTTTTTTCTAGTGGGCACCAAATTTGAAACCCATTCTGAGAATCTGATGGGTACAATAATTCCAGCCTCATACATCCTTTTTACTTCTTTCTCAATTAAAGGGAGGAGCACAGGGTTGACCCTCCTAAGTTTCTGTTTGAAAGGTTTTTGGTTTTCCTTGAGAGGTATGGTGTGTTGAATGACAGATGTATCATAATACTTTAAGTCCTCGTAACTCCATGCAAAAACATCTTGAAATTCTTTCAACAGTTCAATATAATTCAGTGTTTGGTCAGGAGGCAAGGCTTTGGACAATTTTATCATTTTGGGATTCTCTGCAGTTCCAATATTATAGTCCTCAATTTCTGCATTTAATGGTTGTATTTTAGGTTTCCTGGAAATGCCATTTGAGTCAAAAATGTCCTCTAGAGGGGTCAATTCTGTAGGTAAAAAATTATCCTTCAAATCAATCACCTCACATTCTGCTCCAATAGCATCATCACATTATGTTTCTTCAAGTTGTTGTAAATATGTTTTAGCAAACTTTGTAGGATGTAGAATTTGGTTTGTTGTTTCAGCTGAAATATGTGTCTCAACTGTGTCTATTTGATCATTTTCACTTCCAATGCTTGTATCTATTTTTGTGCTTGAAAACTCTTCTTTCAGGGTCAGGAAATTATTAATTTGAGAGTCACTGTCAAATACTTGCCAATTTTTGACATTATCAGGTATAGTTGGCCTATGTTTAATCTCAGCTAAGAATCAGTGATTAGGCTTAAATGGCAATTTACAAGTACTGGCAAAAGTTGCTAGACTGTGAGCATGTAGATTTTGATTCCTTGGAATTTTGGTGAGCTGAGATTCTAGGAAAGTGTTGAGAATTTCCATTGCTGCACCTCTGTATGATCTTAATCTAATGTCATTTGTAATAAATTTTCCTTTCATTTGTTGAATGATGAGATCAGAATCTCCCAAAATTGATATCCTAGCTACACCTAGGCTTTTGATCACTTTGAGCCCAAGCAGGAGAGCTTCATATTTGGCCATGTTATTAGTGCATCTAAAATTCAATCTATATGCATGTCCTTCAGCATGGTCATTCTTCATATTGTGAGTCCAAATTCCTACCCCTACTCCTAGCTTGTTGACAGATCCATTGAATTCTAGATACCACAGGTTTTCTTGATTGGAACTAGTATCAGGATTTTTTTCAATTTGTTTAACAGGCAGATTTGGGTTTTCAGTTTCATGGGATTCCTCATGTGTGAGTTTCAATTTATTGGTCTCCAAGACTTCTCGGATTTGAATAGTGGATTTCTCATTTAGGAGTTCATCTTGGCCTAAGACCAGAATTTTGACATCAGATGGGGGAAATCTCAGTGTTGTATAAGATGAAAGAATCCATGTCTGAATGGATGGAATAAATGGGAAAGTTTTGGGGTTTCTCTTGGCTGCTAACCACATACTTCATCAAAGTTTCCCTATATAATCTCTTTGGCTGGCCAAAGACTGAGATGGTGGCATAGGACATGTCAAGCTGTAAAGAACCCTGAAGCTTGGCACCCCAAGATCTAGATAATAACATTCCATATTTTGGTGGGATGTCAGCCGCTACTACATCCATTAGAATTGTCTTGGTAGGGTATTGTACCAATGATACACATAGATCTTTAATCAAGCCTAGACATCAGACTTGACTAGAATCAAAGGAGAATAGGTCTTCATATGGTCTAGTTATGTCTAGTTCCAATTTTTCCATCACTGATTTGGGCATCAAGTTGTGAGAGGCCCCAGAGTCAAACATTGCATTGTGAAGTATCTTATCATGAATGTTTAGACTCACATAGAATGGAGGAACTCCTCCATCTACTGGTTTTCCACTTACTTCAGGACCAAATATAAGTTTTGGTTGGTCATCAAGGACATTCACTGAATCTTTGTTTTATGAAATTTGTAATGATCTTCTGATTTTCTCTCTAAAAACCTCATGCCTAGCCAATTTAGATAATGGGATGGCTATTTTTAGCTTGCCTATTTCAGATTCTAGGTTGAAAGGTTTTTCCACTTGAATTTTTGCATTGTAGGCAGCAAGATTTTCTTTTTCTGTTGTGTTTTCAACATTCTTTTCTCTATCAAGAGTGTTGTCATGGACTATATTTGCTTTAAAATTAGTTTCAAGAGATTTGTTTGCATCTTCTGTTGGAGGAGAGGAGGTATATGGCTGATTGTTTGATGGCTGTAAGTCTGATATGTCCTCCACCGTGGGCTCTTTAGGGTAGAGGTCGTTTTTAGCAGGGAGTTCTATAGGGGAAATTTTGTCCTTTTCTTTTTTGGGCTGCTTGGTATCTTTTTGCTTGCTGGGTTCAGGGACATCTACCGTCCTGATTCTCAATTTGTATTGTTTATGAACCTCATAGACAACTGCATCATATCCTTCTTTAAAATTGAAGGATTCCCCTGATTTCATTTGAAACTGACCTAAAGTGTGGGCCTCTTGCTGTTCTTGAGTTAGGAAGATTTGCTGTTCACTATTGAGACCCATTAAATTAATGTGAGGATCTTCCATGGGTTCACTGGAAGTTGAAGCCTCAGCATAGTTTTCTTGGAATGGAGGTCTAATGTTTTGATCAGGGCCATCTTTTCCTACATTTGGATTTTGATTTTCTCTAAAGTTTGGATTTCTTGCATTGTTGCTTGGTTGGCCCTCCCATGAAGATTTTCTTTCAATGGTTTCCACTCTGTCCCCAAGTCTGTCCATGTCTTTAATAATTGCATCTAGTTTTTGTTCAAATGTAGAAGGTTCTTCTTTAAAAGTTGTTCTCCTCTCAGATCTAGCCCGTTTTCATTTAGAAATTAGATTGGCTTCAACACTTACAGCTATGCTCTACATGTCTTCTAAGCTTGGAGGAGCTCTCTCCCTAGGTTGGTAAGCCATGTCCGAGTCAAATCCATCAAGTAATTTAATCAACGCTAAGTCTAGTGGTGGTCTAAGATTTTGCGGGATAGCATTGTATACATTGTTAAATATGGCACAGTAATCCTGAACAGTTTCTTGTAGGCCTCTTTTCAAGCTATCATATTCTGATAGGATATGTAATGGATCCTTCTTCTTTTCCCATTTGTTTAGGAAAGTTTGATAAAGGGCTTGTGGATCAGCAATTGTATTTGCAGGGAGGGCCCTAAACCAAGTCCTAACATCACCAGTTAGGCTCTGGACAAAAATTTTCATTCTGACATCATCATCATCAATTTCATAATTCTCAAAATAGTCCATAATTTTCTTTGTATATTGTTGTGCTGTGTAGGTACAAGCACCATCAAAATAGGTGATTTTGCTTTGGTAATCCTAAGGCATAGCCCCTGGATTTGTAGGTAACTGCAAGGGAGCATATGGATTTTCCATATTTGCAGGGATAAATGGGACAGCTGGAAGCACAGGGATAATAGCTGAGATAAGTGTTGTGGATGGAGGAGTGGAAAAGAGGTTTTGGAGTGATAATGGTGAATTAGGGGAAGCATTAGTGATAGGAAAAAGGGTTTGTGTTTTTCCAGCAGTAAGCTTAGCTTGGATGGGTTTTTGCTGAGGTGTTTCAAGATTTGGATCAGCAGAACTCTCTTGATTTTCAGGTTTTCTAAGTCTCTTTGGAATCAAATTAGGATTTTCGAAAATAGTCGGAGGGTTGGGATCTGGGTTTGATCTAGTGTAATGGGTTTTCTTCTTTGGAGCCAGCTTTTGAAGTATATTTTTTGGTATTTTCTGGAAATATTTGAAGGATACAAGTTTAGACAATATTTCGAAGGAATCTTTTGAAATATAGAAGGTGTTGGGCCTTCCTGCAGGGATGTTTGAAACAAGGAAACTGATCAAATCTTTGAGACAGCTGTTTAAAGCCTAAAGCTAGACTGGAGATAGACTGAAGTAGCTTTTATTTATTCCTGTGATTGCATAGCAAAAACAGCTTCAAAGGATGCCTTGCTAACTTCAAGCTCCATCTATAGTTTTAGAAACTAGACAACAGTAACAAACAATCATTCAGGTCCCCAGTGGAGTTGCCAATGATGTTATCACTCAGGTTGTTCCCCAAAACTTGTGAGAAAAAGGAATACGGCCGAGGTAACCACTAACCACTCTTTTAGATGCAGCTTCTAGCCAGTCTACATCCAGAGAGGGCTCTCTCTTTATAGTTTAGCTTTGTTTTGAAGTGTGTTAGGCTAGTTATGAAGTACGAGGGTTTTTGTTTTGAGTTTTGGATGGTGGTGTTCTGTAAAACAGGGCTGCAAGTGGTTTGATAGATCCCATTCCTTCACGATTTCTTGTCTTGAGAGATATTCCTTCAAGCAATCAAGCTTCTTCTGAAGGACCTGCTCTGAAACCAATTGTTGGGAAAAACACTGGGGGGGTGAATCAATATTCAAACTTTCACAATAATAATTTTTCCTTTTCAAAATGTATACACGATTTTAAAGAAACCAAATAGCGTATGTCCGTGAATATAATGAATGAAACCAACATATATATAATAAATTGGTAAAACAACTAATTCATTGTCTATTGAACTTAAATCATAGCGTGATTCATTTACTAAGCAATAAACATATGTAGTAAGAACAAAATAAATCAACACAAATGGGAAGCACACATGAACACTAGGATTTTTCAGGTGGAAACCCAATGTGGGAAAAAACCACTGTTGTTGTCATCTCAGTCTTAAATCTTCTTATTATAAAAAGTGTTTACAAGTTTTGTACTGGTGAAAACTTTTTCCAATAGGCAGGAATCTATCCGCCTAAAGGCTACAACCTTCACTCTTCCTCTAGGGACCACGTTTCATAAATTTTCAGACTAGATACTCCTGGTACTCATCAACACAATATTTCAACCACATTTCATCAAATTTTCATACTAGACCCATCAGTAACATTGAAGCTAAAAATCAATCACCACAACTATAATACAAGTATCAAATACAAGTGCATCAACCAATCACTGAAACCGATCAACTCTGAAGCAAAACACAATTAATTAATCTGAATAGTCAAATCATTGTCATGAGAACACAGATCTGAACCCAAAACACTACATCAACAACCAAAACTGACTGCAACCTCAAAAATCATATGTCAGAATGTATACGCTACTTCAATGGGGAAAATCTCCATGTATATGCTACTTTCTGTAACCCAACCTGCGTATACCTCTAAAGATACTGAATCATAATACTTCTGAACCAAAAGTTGTACCACCCAAAGACATTATAAATATCTACTATCATATTATAGAGTTCTAAATTGATAGCAGCAAAGATCACCCTTCTTACTCAAGCAATCAATCAACTAGACTCAAACTCCTTATACAATCAGTTTTACTTCAAATCTAATGAAGAAATCATTGACAAACAATAGTAAAACAACGATACTACTCAATTAAATCAATCATTTCTGAACAACAAGCCCTTCTCCTACATATGCTACTTGGATGTGCCAAACCCGCGTGTATATGCATCTTCACTGAGGCGAACCTGCATATAGATCTGCAAATAATGACTTATAACTTCACAACTTTTCAAGACTTTAGATATACCCAGATCATAGAATTTAAATGATAAAACATCTGTTAGCACTTAGATATAACCTATCCATTATCAGATCATACAATGATAATTCATGATCCTGATACAACATTGTAGCCAAGGGTGCACAAGATGTTTTAGATCTATATCATAACCATAACCCTTACAACACAAAATATACTTCAGATAGAAGTATTCATGAAAAACCTTTTCACTTCCACATGTAGCCCTTTGATCTTCTCCTCCTTATATACTTATAGCCTTTGTCAATACCATGCACCAAAACAACACTTAAAACCTATGGTATTCTTAGACAGGACCAAGTATTCCACTCAATATTTTGGGCTAATACCATGGTATGGACCCGTGGTATTCTTTAACCTTAATTTTACATCCCATATGTGCTTTTCCTTATGTGAAACTACGTGCATACGTATACGTTCCTTTTATTCTATGTACCCGCATGTATACACTACTTGGACTAGGTTAAATAGCGTACGCAACTTAAAAAATTCTCTTTCCTCAATTCCTTGATACTAATCTGTAATCCTTTGTCCCATCATCCTGTTCTTATGTACCATTACTCTATTACCTTTGAATAGACATATCACAATGTGAGTTTCACTTTATCATTTCTGAGCTGACCTGTATGTAGGTTGTTGTTGACTGTGTGGGGCCTGACCCAGGTTAAGCATTAGTTAGCCAAACAAATCCCTACACTACTAGCCCTTTTGACATCAGCCCATGGATCGTGTATCGAAGTCTCACCCGAAGCAGTATGGGGGGATGCTGGAACCAATTTTCTGCACCCTAAGATGGTTGTGATGTCAGTTTATACCCTCTGTTCCTAATTTCACGTAGGTTGCTAAGCCTTAGGGCACTACTAGTATAGCCCTTTATTCCAACCCTTAGTACCTCCGCGAAGGTGCATGATCGACCTACGTGCAACCTCAACCTGTGATCGAGGTACTTTCACGCTGCTATGAAATCATATTGCATAGATTCCTACGCTATCTTAAGTGTTTTACTTATATTACTAAACAATCACAGTTAGCGCCGCATAATCTGATATTCTTACTTGTGTTCAATTAACCAATATGATCACATATATTTTCGCATCACATACACATTGTAAATTAAACCCAAAAAGCAATATAACCATATGCATTAACATGAAATAATGACACAAAATTTGTAGAATACTTTTCTTTATTGATATCTTTAGGTTACTACAGACTTTATCCGCCCTAAGCACATAGCTGTAGGGGTCCGTGAACTCAGTTGTGGACTTCCACCCTAGGCCTTTGTGTACTTAGCTGCAGAGCCTCTACCTATGCTAAGACCTGAAACACTTATAATACTCTACAAGGACTCCAAGACATGGCTTCTTATTCTTCAAAAACTTAAGACTACTTCAAGCTTACTTAGCTCCTTTTATACAATCCCATGGTCTACGGACCATGGGTATATCTTTACAACCGACTTTACACTTTACAAAATAAGTTCGGACAACCCTTTATGACTCTTGACACCTTCGCGGTCTGCGATGACAAAATGCGGAGACTTTACAACTTTATTACAGAATTGACCCAAAACATGGGCTTTTAGCCCCAAACTATCCTTGGGAGATTCCATTCCCAACAAGCCCCTAACACAAACATGGTGACTCACTCTCGATTCACTCTGTGGCTACAGAGATCTTGGCACGAAGGCCTCCCAACTCAACCTGTATGACTGCAACGTCGACAGTGTACTGTGCAGCTGCCTACTTTACTTCTTCAACCATCTGCTCGGTCACTGATCCTGAACTATCGGCCTAAAGATTTTGCTGATTTGCTTGCAGAGTTACAAGATTTCCTTCAATAGAGGTCGTGACTACATAAGCCTCATCCAACCAGGGCTTTAAGTGCACCTTCAGCACTACCTCCTTGTGCAGTGCTGCATCTACCTGTTCTTTCAATTGCTTGGCCTCCTGTAGCTTTGTCGGTCTCTGTGTGAGCATGACGGTTCATGTTGTACCTTTTAATTCATCATAGCGTTGCTACAGCTCTCGTGCTTCTTTCTTCACCTGCTATACATTAGGGTCCTCCTGCAGGCTTGTCAGGGCCAAGAACGACTATTCAAAAAGTTTTGTGCAGTCTACTACTGCACTGTCGACCGCCACTATCGCCTTTGTGAAAGCGGTTGCAAACTGCTCCTTTACTTATGGCAGATTTGAATGCTAGGTCTTCAACCTTAATTCTGTAATCTATAGGTTCAATTCTAGCTGGATCCTAGCCATCTTTGTACGAGCATCACGTACCCCTGTAGTAAGCTTGTGAACATGCACCTTGAAAGGTTCTTCCTCAGGAATGGCCAACTCTGGTACCATTCGGCATGCCTCCTCCACGACCTAAATTATACGCTTGTTTTATTCAGTTTCCTCAGTCATAGCGGTGATGGAAGAGTCTCGTTATAGGGCCATCTGTTTATTATTAATCATCTGCTCAGTGATTACATGTAAATCCCAGTGTTCGCGGTCCCTCAGCTCTATGATCACTCCATCTTGCAATAGGTGGAGCACCCCGCCAGGGAGCACTGCCAAGTTCAACCCCACTCCCTTGAGGGCACTGACAGTGGGCCTGTCAACTTCATTCCCCATGGTCAGTGCTCCATCTGGCAACACTATCGCGTTGGAGACCTTCGTGTCCATCATCTTAGCAGCTTCTGAAGTGTCGATAGCAGGGCTAGTGGACACCATGCCAGCCTGTGATGCACAGGTCTATAGCTCCTGCATACCTGTATGGATGGCTCCTAATAGTAGTTGTTGCTGCTCTTCAAACTACTGTAGTGCCTCAAAGTGACATCTCACACCTTGTCTCTAATGTCATGCCAATTGCCCTCTATGAGGGTGATTAGATCCAACAACGTCTTAGTGGCCTTAGATTTCTTCCTCGATCCCCCTTTCTCTTGTTCCCTTGGATGCTTAATGTGGGAGGATGTCATCTATGGTCCATGTTGTGCTGCTCTTTTTTCTCATCTATTTACTCCTCTCTCTTGGGAGAAGGCGACCTTGCGACTTTGTCAGAGCCCCACTATGTTCCACCTGTCTGTTGGGGGGGCATCGCACTCTGCCTGGGCTTTGTCAGCGGCCTCCTTCTTCCTCTTCTTAGCCAACTATGCCATCTTGAGCTTAGCCTCCTCCTTCTTGTGTTGCATGGTAGACGTTCTCGCCCCCACCGCTAAGTCTGATGTAGTGTGCCACTTTGCCAACCAACGATCAAGCACTACATCAATTGCGTTGTCCATTGCCAAGTAAGGCAAGTCATACCATCTCTATGCAAGGTCCTTCGACACCCTGATTGACACATTGCGAAAGTCTGCCTTGAATTCTGTGTACCCCTACAGGTTGGCAAACATATTGGGTGACAACCATGGTTTGTGATTGATGGCCATGCAGATGTTCATCTCCATCAGGATCCAGAAGATCTTACTATCTTTGATGTGCTACACATCCTTGGTCAGCCATAGTACTTCACTACTTCTGGTAGGTCCCATGCGACCGTGGGGAATTGGCTGTCTTCTGGTAGCTCCCATGCTACCAGCACAATAGACAACAAGAACCATGCATAGTGGAAGGTCTTGTTGAGCTCTTGTGACTTGTAGTAGTTTGCAAGGAACTCACCGTAGAGATAGTGCACCCAATTGAACTGGACTCCTTCAGTGCATTGGGCTGCAAGAGTAGTGACTAGTGTTAGCACTTCATTTGCATGAAACTTCCTCATAACCTTTCCTACCAAGATATGTGTGGCCACCTTGACTGCAGGGTCACTGATACTTGAGATGGCATAGCCTCGCGGTTTCTTCGCAAGCTTAAATTTCTCCTTCATGGCCTCCGCGAGGGCCTACTTTCCACCTTTTCTACCAAAGATCATGGCTAGATTTCCCCCTATGTAGGGCAGCTGTGTGATCCTATGGATCAATTTGTCAGTGATGTGTATTGGCTCCTCCAGCCACAGACACCCATCATGCACCAAGAATAGTAGCTGCTTGATGACCAACACTGTAATCGGGGTGTGGTTGTAGTGAGGCACCCATAGCAGGTTGAGCAAACCTCCCTTGTCTACTCCCCTGAGTCACTTCCGCAGTTCCAATGCGGTCATCCCGGTGGTTGTGTCAATAATGCAGTGCATTAGCTACTCGATCCCAATCTTCCAGCTTTAACAGAGGAAGCCACCCCAAGCGCAGTCCTTCAAAGACAATCTCATCTGGCAGTAGAGTGGTTTTCAAGGGAACTTGCTCTCATCAATGTCCTTTGGCACCTTGGTCTTGCCCTTGCACGGAGGGACATACTAAGGCAACCGAGTGCCTGGAATTCAAATTCCTCCACGTCTATCCCCAAGTCCTCATCATCGATCGAGATGTCTTCAATTTCTTCCTCCTCTAGTTCTAGGTTGATGGCTTTGCTCTTTTTCTATGTGGTGGGCTTGTCCTTCAGTGGATTTCTTCTCAACGATGCACGCACCAGTATTGCAGGCTGCTTATCCTTTTTATCCTTCGCACTCTCCTTGGTTGGGGTCGGCTTTGGTCTAGGTGTCCATGGCGATTTGGGAACTTCAAATAATGCTTCTTCAACCTATGGGACAAATCCCTCTACCTCCCCAACAACCTCTGGCTCTACCCCCTCCACTGTCACTGCTTCATTGTCCATAACTTATACCGGTGTCGACATGATGCTATTCAACAGTTCGCCTCTAGTAATTTCTCAAACGTTGAACTTGCTATCAGAGATTCAAAGAATTCTCGGTTCATGTGCACCTAAGAGCTCAACAACTCAATTCTCAAAATGCCAAGTGTTTTTCACTAGGTATCCACCTATAATTGATAGGGCATTTTTAATTCAAGTCCGACTATTCCCCCCACATTCGCTTCATTAATGTCGGATTGGAAGCATATTCCAAGAATTTGACCCATAAAGTTCATGTTAAATGCTAGCTGCCCGCTGCATTTGGCTGCATTTCTAACATCAAATCATGAATAGTGACTTTAACAGTCACTTTCTAGCAGACCTGCGCAATGTATCCCTGGGTAGCGCAGCTCCCTTCGCATTGTCACAAACCCTGTGATACTTCCTTGCTTCGCACAATCCTCCAATCACGCAGCTCCCCAACCCGAGCAGTGTAGTTTATAGTCATGCACCTCCTTTCAGCTGCCTGGAGTGCTAAGACTATGCTACCCTCATATAGTCACATGGTCGGACCACCAGTGTATGGCTTCGATCGGCTACCATTCACCTTTCTTGGAAAGGGATCTCCATTCAATTTAACCAACTAAACTGCTTCGCCATCGATAATTTCCTTAATGACATAGGGCCCTAACTAGTGCATTCTGAATTTCCTTGGAAATTTATAAAAATTGCTATCATATAAAAAAACCAAGTCATTTACCTTAAAGGTGCACAACTTAATGTGTTGATCATGCCATGCTTTTTTGTGCTGCTTTTGGACCTATTGGTGAAATCCAGCTAGAAATCTCTCTTTCTCAAGCTCATCTAGCTGTTGAAAAGTGTGCAACATGAAATGCTAAATTTAGAATGTGCTAAAAATGGATCTACTAAAAATAGGATGTCTAAAAATAGCAATTTGGCCACCTTGGGTGAGAGGTGAAACTGCTAAAAATAGAATCTTCTAAAAATAGCATTTCTAGGTCCCTTCCTATTTTTAGTAGTCCTTGGTCTAACTATAGGAAGTAAAAATGAATTTGGTCTTAGCAGCAGTTTAAAATATTAGTTAATTAATCACTATGAGTTAATTAGTTATGAAAATTAAACTTGAAGTCTTTGTGAGATCATGCAATTATTTTCTCTCTTGATTTAGAAATTTATCCCTTGATTAAAGGAGATAAGGTTTAGTTCTATATTGAGAGGATTAGTTGACTTATTCAAGTCCAGTTAGATTAATTCAACAAGTTGTTAAATTAATCAGATATAGTTTGTTGATGCTTGCATGCATGTGACAACTATTATTTTCAGATAGATGTGTATTCACTCATGGATAATTGATGCATGTCATTTTTGTCAGAGACCCAATTGAGATCAGAGAAGGGGCATTGTACTATCAGTTGGATGAATATTTTTCCTATAAAGGAAGCTCATCCATGATGATGATTTATCTCCTTCAAGTTTGTGCAGTTAGATCAGAGGTTAGTGAGTGTGTGAAGAGGCCAATTCACACAGGTGGCAGCACTGGACCTCAAGGAAACTGCACAAGGAAATAGGAGGCTTGGAGGGGGAGAGGAGAAGGTTTGTGAGAAGCCTTTGACTATCTATGAGCAGCAGAGGGATTGTACTAAGAGCTGGATAGCTTCCGAGCTAAGGCTTTGTGTAATCCGGACTATATTTCCACTTGTATGATAATACAGAGATGGGGTTTTAGGCAGGTGCTTTCCCGGGTTATTTCTTCTATGTTATGTATGATTGATTCCTTCTTATCAGTTATATGTGTTCATGCTTGATGTTTCTCATGTTCGATTAAGCTTTCGATAAATTGTTTGTAGAAGTAGATAAAGTTTTTTGCTTTAGTACATTGCATTACCCGGTTGATCTACAGGTGGTAAATTTCTACATGGTATCAGAGCTAGCTGATTTCTATAAAAGTTATACATGGTATCAAATCTTGCTGATTTGTAGGAAAAATTTTACAAAATTCTACATGGTATCAAAGCACAGGTGATCAAGGAGAGAACATTATACTCAGAGGAGATTTCAAAGTTTTGAGTTTTGGGCCAAGAGTTTGCAGAGAAAATTTGAAGATTTATGTACAAATTTTTCAGAAATAAATAGCATATTTGGATTCCTTGCAGAAAAATACCAAAAAAATAAATAAAAGTCAGCTGAATCAAAGTTCAGATGAGGGAGATATTGCTGATTTAAAATCATCTCTTTTTCTAGAAAATTTCGTGACGTCAGGGAAGTGGAAATAGATTGGTGTGCTAGTCAAGAACATGTATACACTTGAGGTACAAGATGCATGCAAAGCCTTGAGGAGCAAGGCAAAGGTTAGATATTTGGTGGTTGAGAGGGAGATTATATTACCTCTCAACATGCAATGCCAGAAGAAGTCTCAAACGATTGTGGAGGAGCCACAATTGGTGCAATAGCTTCAGGAGGTTGTGGAGCAGCCACAACTAGAGAAGCTGAGAGGAGATCGAGTAGAGATATCTACTCATCCAGAGACCTCTAGTGGGGGGAAACTTCGAGCCAGGTGGGTAGAGGGATCACATGCAGCCATACCTCTAGGTAGGAGGTGAGGTGATGTGGAGTGATCGTCCCAAGGAGGAGGGGCAGGATCCTTGAGGTACCCAACCTCTTGGATGAGACCTTGCTACGAGAGCCTCGATGTGGAGTAGAGAGAACTAATTGATTGGGTAGAGATAGATGCGAATGGAGCAGTAGAGAGAGATACAGTGCAAGGAATCCCAGGGTAGCACAGGGCATGTAGGTTGTAGCAATGCGAGAGGCACAACTGTGTTGCACAATGCTAGGTGGCATAGAGAGGTGTGAAATGGTGCGAGATGCATGGAGATGTTGCAGTAGCATAGATGTTAGACATGGAGTACTTGTTAGCAACAGGTAAAGCTTTAGCATCAGAGTATGTTTCTAGCCCAATAGAGAGGTCAGTTGGGAGTGTTTTGTTCCAAGAGTTGTTGGAGAAAGAAGACCTGCATGCAGAACATTCCAGAGTTATAGGATTGGGTTCGAGAGGAAGCCTTTCTTGTTGAGAGGGGGTCTTGAAAAGTCTGCAACAAGAAATGCTAAATTTAGAATGTGCTAAAAATAGATATGCTAAAAATAGCATGTCTAAAGATAGTAGTTTGGCCAATGAGCATTTTGGCCACCTTGGGTGAGAGGTGAAACTGCTAAAAATGTAATCTTCTAAAAATAGCATTTCTGGGTCCCTTCCTATTTTTAGCAGTCCCTCGTCTAACTATAGGAAGTAAAAACGAGTTTGGTCTTAACAATAGTTTAAAATATTAATTAATTAATATCCATGAGTTAATTAGTTATGGAAAATTAAATTTGAAGTCTTTGTGAGATCATGCAATTATTTTCTCTCTTGATTTAGAAATTTATCGCTTGATTAAAGGAGATAAGGTTCAGTTCTATATTGAGAGGATCAGTTGACTTAGTCAAGTCCAGTTATATTAATTTAACAAGTTGTTAAATTAATGAGATATAGTTTGTTGATGCTTGCATGCATGTGACAACTATTATTTTCAGATAAATGTGTATTCACTCATGGATAACTGATGCATGTTAGTTCTGTCAGAGACCCAATTGAGATCAGAGAAGGGGCAGTGTACTATCAGTTGGATGAATATTTTTCCTATAAAGGAAGCTCATCCATGATGAGGATTTATCTCCTCCAAGTTTTTTCAGTTAGATCAAAGGTTAGTGCATGTGTGAAGAGGCCAATTCACATAGGTGGTAGCACTGGACCCCAAGGAAACTGCATAAGGAAATAGGAGGCTTGGAGGGCATATGAGAAGGTTTGTGACAAGCCTTTGACTGTCTATGAGCAATAGAGGGATTGTACTAAGAGCTGGATAGCTTCTGAGCTAAGGCTTTGTGTAATCTAGACTATATTTCCACTTGTATGATAATACAGAGATGGGGTTTTAGGCAGGTGCTTTCCCCGGGTTATTTCTTCTATGTTATGTGTGATTGATTCCTTCTTATCGGTTATATGTGTTCATGCTTGATGTTGCTCATGTTCGATTAAGCTTCTGCTAAATTGTTTGTATAAGTAGATCAAGTGTTTTTCTTTAGTACATTGCATTACCAGGTTGATCTACGGGTGGGAAATTTCTACATGGTATCAGAGCTAGCTCATTTGTAGAAAAAGTTCTACATGGTATCAAAGCTAGCTAATTTGTAGGAAAAATTCTACAAAATTCTACACTAGCTACATGAGCCTTTCTTCCAAGGTTCCACGATCCGTCATACTCGTGAGTTCCACTATGAGTAGAGTAGACACAATGTATTCCATGGGCATCACTGTTTCAACACCATATACAAGCCTAAAGGGTGTCTACCTAGTCAACTTTTTTCATGTTGTTTGATAGGCCCATAGAACTGTGGGTATTCGTAGGTCCCAATCACTTCACCAAGTGTTACAAACCTTGGTCAGTGCGTTCTCCAACACCTTATTGAATGCTTCCGCCATCCCATTAGCCTGTGGCTCTTCTCCTATTCCGATGTGCGACATATGGTCTGGTCCCATGTTCAGTTGTCCAGGCTTCATAATAAGCTCAAAATCATACTCCTAGAACAATAAAAACCACCTGTAGATTATCCCCCCCAACACAAGCTTATTGACCAGGTATTTCAATGTGGAATGATCCGTATACATCTTGAAATGCCCACCCAACAAATAGTGTCTAAACTTCTGGAGCACGTATACCATGGCTAAACCTTCGTGCTCAATGGTGGAATAGTTATTCTCAACCTTGGATAGCCTCCTACTTACGAACATTATAAGATGGTGCAATTCTCCTCCACTGGCTTGTGTTAGTACTGATCCCAGCGTGATACATGACGCATCCACATGTACATGAAACTCCTTCTTCCAATCCGAGAACACTAAAATCAGCGCGATGACCATTTTCTCTTCCAATACATCCAAGATTTTCTTACAGTCCTCGTTCCAACAAAATGTGACATCCTTTTTCAACAACTTCTCCATAGGCATGGTGATCTCGGCATAGCCCTTGATAAACTTCTTGTAAGACCCCATATGTCCTAGGGTTATGTGTAGATGTTTCACACTCCTCGGTGCCTCCAAGTTAAGTATCACTGCAATCTTTACGGGATTTACCATCAGTCCCTATCTACAAACCACATGACCCAGCAGGGTCCCAAAAGGAACACAAAATAGGCATTTCTTCAAATTGAGTGCAATCTGGTAATCTTAAATATTTGCAAATTTTGGCTCTGCCTCCATACCAATACTTACCTATTTCATTTTCAGTGGCGCGATTATATCATGATTCTCAATCTGTGGTCCCTCAAGCTCGCAGTGACCCTCTATTTCAAGGATGTTAATCTTTAGTGGATCCTCATCTTCTTCTTCAACAGTCACGCTATAGCATTCCACTGCGTGACTCAATTGAGTAGTCCAATCGGTTTGAATCAAATCCAAAGGATCTTGTGGTATCCTAAATATTGCTGCTTTCACTTCTTGTAGTGCTTCATCAATATAGTAAAACCCGTCTTCAAAGCTAGACGTCATTATGAATCCTTCGCATAGAATATCCCATTCACCTGTGCCATGGCAGAGCTCTGTTTTCAAGTACCAGTTCATCTGGATGACATCGAAGGTATGACAGAACAAGTGCACCCATTTAGGTTGGGGCATCGCTCCATAAGCCTTAGCCCTTTTGGCCAAGTGTGCATGCGGATCGTCGTTACCATCATACTCATCTATCATTCATACCTTCGGCTTCCCAAAGCATGTTCTCATCATCCTCCTACACTCACACAATCATCAAATATACATTTGTGTGTACACCCCCATCTTGTAGGCGTAGCGCACAGTGTCTAGTCTAAAGCCTGGAAGCATTACTTCTCTGGTACTTCCCTCTCAAATGCATCCAAAAATACATCTACATCATTCAAGCCATCATAAGTGGGTAGATCTCTTACCTTTAACAATACATAGTGCAACAACTGGTTCATCATGTTACAACTCACTGTGGTTATTTCATGTAGCCGATTCTGCCAGTGTTCTAATTCTTCATCAGAGTCTGAGGTGCAGGAACTTTCACGACCCCATGTAATTCGTCCGTCCACTATTGGATTCACCGAATCTTGGTCTCGTGCTGTTATCTTGTATATGCAGTCCAAATCATTATCGCTCTCATAATCGCAGACTGGTTCAGTAGAGTGCGATCCTTCAGTAGGATCTAGGGGTACTATTACTCGAAATGATTTCTTCTCAAATATCATCTTTCGCTTCTTTAGGTTGATCACACCATTCATGTTAGTAGCCCAATCAATGCCAAGGAGCGCAGGGTAAGGGTTGTTGTCATCCACAATTTCTATCACTTCAAATTTATCCAATGAACTCACACCTTCAATATTTACAGTTACTCCTTGCTGCCATCCCATGGGGATGATCTTTTGTTGATTTTCCATCCTTAACTAAATCGAAGACCACTACAGCGTGGGTCTTCCCACCCGCTCCCAAGTCTACTTTGGTAGAACATTCGCATCTGAGCCTAAATCCAAAATAACCTGATCCACTTCATATTCTCCTATCTGCGCAGTCAGTCTCATTTCTCATCCTATCCTTGTTTTATGCTTACCAATCTTCCATACCACGAGTAGTTCACCCGGAGTGTTTCTGATGCATCTATTTATAAGCTCCTGTAATCCCTTCATAGCCTTGCTGTTGCGTAGCAGCTTCATGCAAGTTTCTAGAAAGGTCGTCAGCATAGAAGGGTCCATTTCTTGGTAAAGCTTATCGTTGCTCCCTGAAGTGGAGGCTTCAACGAAGCTCTTCTTTGCTTCCATGAATGTTTCACGTGCGCGCTCCAAATCAAATTCAGCCTCCTTCGTGGGAGATTTGTGAACCCATGCCCTGTCTTCGGGCTATTTTCCTTTATCATCCCCTGTTTTAATTCCACTTCAGAGCAATATATTCACATTTGGATCCTCTTCACAGGTCTCAGACCTCATCATTTACTGGTTCTGAGTTAGTTGAGGTGGTAGCGTCCCTTTGTCATGTATCCTTACTATCAACATAGGACAGTCTTCTATCTCATGATCAAACTAAGTACAATATTTGCACGATGGTCATGTAGGGTTAGTTCATTCATTGACATACTGTCCTCATCCTCCACAGTTGTAACAGGTTAGCTAACCCCTTCATCTGCTAGGTCCTCCTTTTCCTTGGCCTCGTCCGCACCCCTAAAATCTTGTTCGCGCCATTCCTGCGTTCTAGTCAGGGGGGCGCATTTCTGCTTGAACCCTATAAGTGGGTGTTCTATCCATCATCAATTCATAGCTTCTATATTTGTGATCATCATGCCCTACTGACCTACATAAGTTACAAAACAGTTGTTGCGGTGTTTGTACAAACTTCTGCATTGAATGACAATTATCTGTCATATGTTTTCTTGCTACCTGACATATAGCGCACCACAAAGCAGGCCCCGTGCTTAGTCCTTCTTGGGCCTCCAACCTCAAAGGAATTGGTCCCCCTCTTGCAATATAGTTCACAAAGACCGGGCAATGGTGTTTTCCATGCCCCTGACCCTTACATTTCAGGCACCATATTTCTTCGCGCACCTCTAGTCAAATTACTCTGTCTTGCTTCAAACTTTGCATCTCAAGGAAAATATTTTGCAACTGTGCATGGATATACTGAAATCTTAGATTCATATCTTGCATCAGTGTTTCATGCAGTCTTATTGCAAACTCCAAGACCTCTGCCTAAGTTATAATATTTTGTTGTGATAGTGCAACCCTTAGGTGTGGCAAGAGTGAAGCCACGAACCATTCGCGGTGCTGTCCATTTGTTAAGTTCATATTGGCTTCACAGATTTCACACTTCAACCTTTAATCCAGCTCCCAAGGTGTCTCACCTATTCTCATCATGATTTCTTTGAACCCCACAATCGAGTGTACCTCGGATTTAAGCCTACTGAATTCTTTATTCAGTGCGATTGCGATGTCTGCCACTCCAATGTTTGGGTTATCATTAGAGTACTTGATGTACTAGGTTAGTGCGTAATCCTGCAAAGCACTAACCAATGTTTCTTTCTTCATGTGATCATTTGTGACACCCTAAGCTTCCCATCTAGCTTTCACAACGAACCAAAATTGGTCTGGGTCCTCATTTCCCAAGCCTTTAAACAAAGTCAACTTCACTGAATTTGCCATGCTAAAATGCGGTGGAGGTGGTGGTGGTACGAGTGAAGTCGTAGGTGATGATGGTGAAGTTGGAGGTGGTGTAGGTGGAGGTGGTAGTCATAGGAATCCCTATTTCATTAATTGAACTGCGCTTCGCGAAGAAGCCTATGCTACTCCCTCTTTGTCACCCAATGATAGTGATATCAGTGGGTTATACTCAGGACCCTTTCTTCCTTCGTTTTTGTAAGTCTTTCCACTTCGCGTAGCTCCGAACATCAAAGTAGCTACATAACCCATTTTTCACACAAAAACATCTTAATTCAGGTATTCAAAGACTTCAAGTAATTACCTCGTGGACCTTTGAAAAAGCGCTGCTACGCCTCGTTGTAACTAACTAAGGTATCGACTGTGAGTTCAATCACAAATCCTCCTATGATGTGATTAAGCCAATGATCAATAGCACATGTGATCTTATCCTCAGAGGCTTCTAGTCTGTGTACTAACTCCAGGGTCTAGACAATAGGACCATAAAGTCTCCACCTTCCTTGGCTATCCATTAGCTTCGCTATCAACTCGTATAACTCAACTAGAAAGGAATAGAAAAATATCTCATGGATTTCTGTATATAGGTACCTGTCTCGCCACTGTTCCTTTGTTAGTTGCTGATTTCTATTCTCCTGTGTCACGAATTTGTGGATCTTCCTGTCCAACCAATCTTTGATCTCTTTCCTAGTTGGATTCTAGTGGTACGACATCACACATCTCATGTAGATTTCGATCTTGGTGACAAAACCATTTTTTTGGCTATGTGGGGCCTGACCCAGGTCCAGTGTTAGTTAGCCAAACAAATCCCTACACTATTGGCCCTTTCAGCATCAGCCCATAGAGCGTGGATTGAAGTGTCACACGAAGCAGTATGGGGGAATGCTAGAACCAAGTTTCTGCACCCTGAGATGGTTGTGATGTCGGTTTATACCCTTTGTTCCTAGTTTTGCACAAGTAGCTATGCCTTAGGGATCTGTAAGTCTAGCCCTTCATTCTATCCCTTAGTACCTCTACGAAGGTGCACAATCGATCTATGCATAGCCTCAACCTGTGATCTAGGTGTCTAGTCAATTTAACGTCTTAAATTGCTCTACATAAATTATCAATCAGGGTATCGTAAACTGATGAAGTGTGGTGCACTATATGTGCTTAGTTAACCTTTCTCTTACTTCGTTGTTTTATAGTTTATAAAGAAAATACAAAACATGTAAAGGGAAACTAATCTACTATGAGCTCTAACGCTCCAAGCACCAATCAGAAAATTGGAGGACTGCTTTCTTGGACTATTTTGTTAAGCATAGATTACAGAGTTAGATATGCTAATTTGAAATGGAAAGCAAATACAAAACATGTAAAGGAAAACTAATCTACTGTGAGCTCTAATACTCCAAGCACCAATCGGAAAATAGGAGGACTACTTTCTTGGACTATTTTGTTAAGCATAGATTACACAGTTAGATATGCTAATTTGAATTGGAAAGCAACTACAAAACATGTAAAGGAAAACTAATCTACTGTGAGCTCTAATGCTCCAAGCACCAATCGGAAAATAGGAGGACTACTTTCTTGGACTATTTTGTTAATCATAGATTACAGAGTTAGATATACTAATTTGAATTGGAAAGCAACTACAAAACATGTAAAGGAAAACTAATCTACTGTGAGCTCTAATGCTCCAAGCACCAATCAGAAAATAGGAGGACTGCTTTCTTGGACTATTTTGTTAAGCATAGATTACACAGTTAGATATGCTAAATTGAAATGGAAAACAACTACAAAACATGTAAAGGAAAACTAATCTAATGTGAGCTCTAATACTCCAAGCACCAATTGGAAAATAGGAGGACTAATTTCTTGGACTATTTTGTTAAGCATAGATTACAGAGTTAGATATGCTAATTTGAAATGGAAAGCAAATAGAAAATATGTAAAGGAAAACTAATCTACTCTGAGCTCTAATGCTCCAAGCACCAATCCAAAAATAGGACTATTTTGTTAAGCATAGATTACACAGTTAGATATGCTAATTTGAAATGGAAAGCAAATACAAAACATGTAAAGGAAAACTAATCTACTATGAGCTCTAATGCTCCAAGCACCAATAAGAAAATAGGAGGACTACTTTCTTTGACTATTTTGTTAAGCATATATTACTCAGTTAGATAAATCTACAATCAACCGGTTGAACACACTTGCATGAATTAAAATTGCATGAATGGAAAATGTAATCTATCAAACTTGAAAGAAATAAAATGACATAGTGAAATCAAAGAAAAATTACAAAATAAGAATCTACTCTACCTTACATTCTAATGTGCTCCATGACATCTACTTCACATCTCCTTCCATGTTGATAACATCAAAGCTTTATTCAAATTCTTCAAAATTACAAAGTACAACAAAGCTCTCCTAAAGCTTTCCAAATCCATCTCACAAAGCTAACAAAGTTTAAAAACTAACAGGATAAGACTCTAAGCTAACAAATGAAGGAGAGAGATCTCCTATTTATACAAAAAGATGAGAAGCCATCTCATTAATGAGAGTCCATGAATCTCTCCCTCTACCTCTAGAGTCCTAATCAAAATAGGAACTGATAAGACACATGTCTTCTTAGAGTTTCAATACAATTAGGAGATGTGACACATATCCTCATGATCCCATGATTCTTTCCACTAAAATTCGAATTTGGCCTTAGAGTGCCACATAAAGGTCTTCCAGAAGCCTCTTTTTAACCTACACATGTCAACGATCTCAACCCACTTGTTACGTATAAGCATATGCACATTATTTTCTAATTTTTAACCATAAATTCACTTAAAAAGGCTAAGAATTAATAAATTTGGAAAAACATAAATGTGGCCCACTGATAATGAAAGTGGGATGAATGTAGTAACATAGTAGTGAAAAGGAGGTGAAATAGAGGTGATATAATGGACATAATAGTGAATGTTTAATGGAAATGAATGACATTTTCAAGACCCAACATACGTCCAAACTTAAGTTATTGCATGTCCTCATGCAATATATATTACATTAACTCTTTTGATCCTTGAGCTTTGGCTTAACTTTGCATGATATCATTTGATAACTTCATATTTTTGCAAAGTGTTTTACTTGAATTGCAACATGGTTGGTTCTTGTGTTACAACCAATTTTTTTGTTGTTGCATTTTACTTTGATCTTTGAACTTTGCATAATGATATTTTGATTATTGTTGCAAAGTATATCTTTATTGGATTGCATGATGGTTGATTCTTGTGTGACAACCATGATTTTGTTTGTATCCAATTTATCCTTTAAGCACTTTTTGAAAAGCCATTGTATGCTCATAATAACAATATAATAGTTAATATATTTTGGAAGTATGTGGGCTCCTAAGTATGATATGGACATGGAAAGATATGAATATGACTGTATTCTCTCCCCCCCCCCACAACTGATGATATTGGCAATTTTATGAAATGAGGAAGAGAAATGTTTTTCCAACAATTATCATTCTAGCTTTTTATGGAATTATATGGTCAAAAGTTAGAAAATGACATACCTTAAATTATCCTTTGGAATGGATGAGTTGTATGTGTGGTGGCTGCAAAATTCTGATCATATTCTTCTTCAAGTGGCTGAACAAGAGGAGTCATGGATAAAGAGTTAAGATAACCTTTTATTGCTTCTACTAAAACTTGCTAAATCTGCTCCAAAATGCTGAAAATAATAGTCTTCATGTCTTCAAAACTCATTGGCACAATTCCTACTATGTGAAAAAAATGTTTTGATGTCGAACATAGTAGGAAATTCTTGACTCAGTGGCCATTAATGGATGCCACTAGTCAATACGAGAACTCTCACAATTGATAACAATGAGAGTCAAGATGCCCAAACACATCTTGCTAAGTACGAATGAATTTGCCAATGTCGAGTCACCTAGAAGATCTTATGAACAAGGGATATTAATGTATTCCCATTGTTTGTGAGCATGAGAACTTGCCATTAAGGCATGCAAGCCTCAAGGTGTTTTTACAAAGAACTTAGACTCAAGGGACTATGGACCCAATAATTTGCATTGAAGCATGGCTTATTTACGAAATGAAAATGACAGGAAAGGGAAGATGAAAATGGAAGATGGCATTGGAGAGTAGAAATGGTAATGGGCAATAAGCATGTGAATGAGCCTCTTGCTTTTATTTGTAGGTTATGAATGGACAAAAAGAGATGGAAAGTGTATGTGAATGTAAATGGAAAATATGGAGTGAAATGAGGTAAATGGTTTATTATGAGGTATGGATGTAATGGAGACAATAGTATTTGAAAGTTTTTCAAGTGTTTGGATCTGATTTTGCATTAGCATATTTCTTGTTTGTTGTTTCTCATCCTCTTATGAAACAAATTGGTCTCTTAAAGAGACACCATTCTCTTATAGTCATTTGTCCTTCCTCCTAGAACCTGCAAAAAAAACTAATACTTCTTCCACAATGGAATGTAAGATTATCAAAGGAGAGAGATGGCCAATCTCTCTAGTTATGATATTTACACACAAAACTAATAATTTGTAATAATGAAACAAGTTCTCAAAGAAAAAATCAAAAGAATTTATACCTGTTTTGGAATTAGCGCCTCAAGTTGATGTTGCTTCTTTTCAGCAATTTATTTCATTATTGACCATTTCAAAATCTAATGATGGATTTCTCATTGTGTAGATCTTGTTGAGATATTTCCAACGATACTTGTATCATCAAAATCTGATTTTGTATGAGAAAGTTATGCTGATTTGAACAATGAGGTTTTTCAGCTGCGGAATTGGAGAACAGCTGCGGAATTGGACTTTAGCTGTGGAATGTGCACGGTTTCTTTAGCTAAAAATCTTGAATAAAAAGTTAGCCATTCATATTTTATCATCAATCCAAAATTAATCAATACCTTCAGAAAAGTGAGCAAATAACTTATTCGTTTTATTGATTCAAAATTATTATTTTTTCCTTGACATGTGGCAACTTAGTGTGGCGACTTAGTGATAACACACACCTTGACTTCCCTTTGGCCAGGGTCTTTTTCATTGATTTGGATCAAATGAATAGGACACCATCCATGTACTGACATTTTCCAAGCTACCCATGTGGTTTGTTTCGTCTTTTGACACCTATAACCTATAGAAGTATGAAAATGGGTGTGGAATTGCCAGTTAGCTGCGGAATCAGGTTGCATTCTATAGCTAAAATACAATCAACCATCCGTTTTACACATATTTGGATACTTGTATCGTACATATCTTTTTATCTCTTCCGCACTTTCTTGTGGAGTTCCTGCAACCTTAAAAGTAAGTGATTCATCTTTAAAACAAAGATTTTTAGTTGAAACAAAACCAACCAAAAAGATATTGATCACTTCTCTAACTGAAAATGATAGTGTTACTACACAATAAGCCCCAGGCTTCCCATACAAACAACAGATAAAGTCTAATAAATAATCGAGGATACTAAGGTCATGCTCAATAATAACATAGTTGTTAGGCCTGAGCAAGGACTAGACTATTTGTGCAGCTTTATGCTGCAACAATACGTTGTTTTGAATCCAAGTATGCATTTGCAACTCTCTGTAATTCTCCACCAGAAAGATTTACTACATTAATTTTTCAATTTGAAGTGGTTTCATGACATCAGATATGAATTGAGTGTGCGTATATGAATCATAGATTTTTTTTTGTTGGTGTAATAAATGCCTAACAGTTGACTAGAACTTCGGTTGATCTTCTGCGGTTTGTATGACACATTGGATTCAGGATTCTCCACACCTGTATTGTCTACAAGATCTTGTTTCAATAAACTAGTCAGCATGCATATAGCGGTTGTCCTCCCTATTCCATTTTCTCCCAACATTTAACTGGAAGTAACGGAATAGGTACAAATGGGTGGCAGCAACTTCATGGGTTTTAATGACAAGGAGTCGTGTTTCTTCAAACAACTACAGTGTGTCGTGTTCAAACTATTCTTTGTTAATTTAATAAAATATTGTTTCCTCATGTATTCAATGACACGGTGGATGACCTAGTAGCCAGGGAAATCAGTTCTGGGAAGATTTCTTAAAGAAATCGGAATATGGCCGCAACTGTTAAAAAAAAAAACCATTGTTTTTCCTCTCACGGCCTGCAAAAATGGGCTTCAAAGAACCAAGAAATTCTCCCAAAACACCACGAATGTCTTAAAACAATTTTTGGGTTATCTAATAGACCCTACTAAAAAAAAAACCCATGTTTTATTTTTTCCTAATTCATTTTCATTTAGCCAAATCATGCATTTGAAGTTTGACGTTTTTTCCTATTTTGCGTTTTTTCCTAACTAGCTGTGGCAAATGCATTTTCTTCAGGTTTGAAATATCTACAGTAGCCAGTGGTAGCAAGTGAATATCATTTACAGTAACTATCCCATGCTTTCATAGAAACAACTAAATCTTTCACATGTTGAGCTATGGGTAGTTTTTCAATTTTCAGCACAGAGAATAGCCTCTGTTGCTTCATCGACGACTGGATCAAGAACAGAAACAACTGCTATAGCATAAGATAGTTTAGATTTTTCCTTGACTGGCTTTCCTTCCCTTCCTCCAATGCAGCATTACTTCAAACAAAGGTGCACTCTCAGAATAATTTAATCAAGGAATTATAAATCAATTAACCCCAAATTCTAAGTCGACGATTACATCAGACTCCTGAGAAGTTCTTGGTTGATGAATTTGAGCTTGTCAAAGATATAATTTGTTGATTTGAATGTGCTTTCCCATTATTTTAGAGACAAAATGAAGACAATGTCTAAAAGTAGGGCAGGAAGAGTTAGAATGAATCCATTTGTCTACGCATTCTGTGTGGAAGCCATGATTGCAATTCAACAACATTGTGGCATCTTCTATCATGAATTCTGCCAAATAGATAATGCACTCTATTTCAAGCTATGGCATAATTATTTGAGTCAATATTAGTTAACTCCATATATCTGGAGTTTTTTTTTTTTAATGCTTTTGTAGGTTCGTTTTAAGGCCAAAGCTTGAACAGGGATGCAGATTTTCTATTGAGGCCACAGTGAAAGCTAAGATTGAAGATAGCCATAGATTGTTTTCCTTTTTTTTTTTTTT
>APFE030979630.1:0-14478 GCA_000404065.3 Pinus taeda
ATAACAATAGAGGGATTCTATGGGGCACAGTAATAACAATATGGGGACAATAGGGGCACAACAATATTAATAAGGGGTACAACTATAATAGTAATGGGGTAATCACTAGTATTATAGGGACCCAACATCCTTTCATGGCCTTTCTATCACACATCAACTTCATACGGGTCTCCAAAAACGTAGTAAGCATGGATGGGTCCATATCTTCAGACTTCTTATCTTGGCTTCATGAGGTAGAAGCCTCAGCGAAACTTTTCTTCTCTTCCATGAAGGTTTCTTTTGCATGCTCTAAAGCAAAGCCAACCTCCTACTCTAGAGTTTTGCGGACCCATTCACTTTCTTCAGGCTACTTCCCCTTATCTTCAGTAGTCATCATTCCACTTCGTTGCATGATATTCACATTAGGATCCTCTTCGTGGGGTTCAGCTCTCATCATCTCCTGGTTCTAGGTAGGTTGCTGAGGCTGTGTCCCATTTTCACGTATCTTGGCTATTAATACAGGATAATCTTCTATTGTGTGGTCAAACTGGGTACAGTATCAGCACGACAAACACGTTGGGTTTGTACATTCTCGTGCGTAGTGTCCTGGTCCTCCATAATTGTAGCAAATAACTTGTCCCCGACCTCTTGTAGGTCATCCTCCACCTCAGCCTCTTCCTTGCCCCTGATATCCTCCTCGCACTCCTACAATGCCTTGATATGGAGGCCAAGTTTTTGTTTAGATCTGATATGAGGGCATTCTCTGCATCATTAACTCATAACTATGACAATTGTGTTCATTGTGACCCACTGATTTGCAAAAGTTGTAGAAGAGTTGTTGCAGTGCCTGTACAAATTTCTGCAGCAAGTGACAATTGCCTGTGACATGTTTTCCACCTATCTAAAAGATAGCACACCACAACATGGGCCCTGTACTTGGCCCCGCTTGAGCTTTCGGCCTTAGAGGCATATACCCTCCTCCTACAACATAATTCGCGAAGAGAGGGCAATGATCTTTATCATGCACTTGACTCTTACATTTCAAACACCAAACTTCTTCGCACACCTAAGGCCAAGCTACTCTATCTTTCTTCATACTTTGGAACTCTAGGCAAAGATTCTACAACTCTGCGTGAATCTGCTAAACTCCCAAAGCAATATCTTAAATTGGTGTCTCATGCAATCTCATCACAATCTCCAGAGCTTCTGTCTGGGTCCAAATCTTTTGCTGTGATAAAGCAACCCTTAAATGAGGCAAGAGTGAAGCCACAAACCATTTGCGGTGCCGCCCATCCATAAGATTCATGTTAGCTTCATGGATCTTGCACTTCAATCTTTGATCCAGCTCCCAGGGTGTCTCACTAGGCTCCATCATAATCTCCTTGAATCTTACAAGGATTGCGCTTCAGACTTAGGTCTACTGAATTCCTTATTCAACGCAGTCTCAATGTTTGCCAACATAGTTGTTGGGTTATCAGTGCAGTGCTTGATTTACCATGATAGTGCGTCATCTTGTAAAGTAGTAACCAACGTTTCTTTCTTCATCTAATTATTTGTAATAATTTGAGCTTACCGTACAACCTTCGCAACGAACTAAAATTGATCCGGGTCCTCAATTCCCAAGCCCTTAAAAATCGGCAACTCCACTGCATTCACCATATTGAAAGGTGGTGGAGGTGTGGATGAAGGCGTATGTGATGGAGGTGAAGATGGAGGTGGTGTGGGAGGATGGGGTATTCGTGGGAACCCTTGCCTTATTAATTGGACAACACTCTGCGGAGAAGCCTGTGTTTCTCCTTCGTTGTCACTCAAAGGAGCCTCAATTAGTGGGCTATATTAAGGTCATGTTCCCCTTCTATCCCTAAATAAATTTCCACTTCGATTAGCTCAAAACATCAAGGTAATTACATAACCTACTTTTCACACAAGAGAATTTTAATCCAAGTATTCAAAGATCTTAAATACTTACCTCGCAGTCCCTTGAAGAAGTGTCACTCTACTTCATTGCAGCTAACCAAGGTATCAACCATGAATTCTATAACAAATTCTCTGATGACGCGATCAATCCAGTGATCGACAGCGTGCGCAATATTATCTTCAGAGGCTTCCAATCTCCACACTAACTCTAGGGTCCACACTATTGGACCGTCAAGCCTCCACCTTCCCTGTCCGTCCGCTAATTTAGTGATCCACTTGTATAGCTCGATCAGGAAGGAATAGAAGAAAATTTCATGTATCTCTATGTACATATACCTATCCAACCACTATTCTTTCATCAATCGCAGGTTCCTGTTTTCTTGCACCACGAATTTATGGATATTCCAATCCAACCAATCTTTAATTTCCTTCTTAGTTGGATTCCAGTGATGCGGCATCACACATCTCTTTATGCCAATCCCAATACCAGCAATGGAACCATTTGTTGGCTTAGTGGGTCCTGACCCAATATCAAAGTTAAGTTTGCCAAAAAAATCCCTACCTATTGGCCCTTTCGACATCAATCCGTGGACCACGGATTGAAGTCTCACCCGAAGCAGTATGGGGGGATGTTAGAACCAAGTTTCCACACCAAAGATGGTTGTGATGTTGTTTTTATACCCTTTATCTGCCTTCATGCAGATCAATAAGCCCTTAAGGCTTATCGATGTAACTCCCTCTTACCAACCTCTAGATCTTTGCAAAGGTCTACGATTGTCTTTCGCGGACCCTAAACAGGTGAATCAACTACTTACGTGTTTCTTTAACCATTCCTATCTTTGTATTTACCCAAATAAGCTTAATGATCTGATATCTTTAACATGCATTAAGATATTATTCACGTAAACATATATTATTACTTGCGTTTGTATAACAATGTAAACCATGCAGAATTTTGCATCAATATAGTATTAAATCATAAACCCAATACTTATTATAACATAGTCGCATTCATTCATAACAGAAGTAAATTGGCAAAACACAGATATTTCCAGAATAATCTCTTTATTTATACTTTAGTTCTTTTTACAGAGTCAAGACTACATTGCGCATTCATCTGCAGGGGTCTGCGCACTCACCTACAAACTCTACTCTAGGCCTCTGCGCACGCAACTGCAGAGCCTCTCTTATACTATATTACTCTTCACTCTTCACTTCTTAATTACCCATTACATTCATTAATCTCTCCATTACTATGCCTTAGACTCTCTAAGACTCTCCTTTTTATACAATCCCACGGTCCATGGACCATGGGTAGATCTACTAAAGCCATCACAACTTACATAAAAGAAGCTAAAATCCCTTTATGACACTTACTATCTACATGCTTTGCGACAACAACTTGGGGAGACTTTACACTTTACATAACAAAAACTTGGGCTTTCTACCCAAAACTTGGGCTTTTGCCCCAAAATTGACCATGGGGGACCCTATCCCAACAAGCCACATGCAGAGCTAGACAAAGTAAAGGTCTGGATGTTGATCCAGAACTATGAGCAGTTCTCCCCATTCGTCAGTATAATACAAGCTTCATATGCGCAGTTGCACAAGATTTTGGATGTCATGGTGAAAAAGCATAATATCCCGTCAATTGGTTCCCTCATAGAAGATAAGCACAAGAACCAAGTATGTCTAGAGATCGATAAGTACATGGAACAACTAAGGTGAGAGGTCACCAGGGATGACTTGGAGTTGAACACACACAACATGCATAAGTAGATTGGTGGTCTTGTCAAGGTCAACATCATGCTGGCCCTACTTCAGAATGAGCTAGATATAGGTTTTGAGACCATACACCTGAGAGCCATGGAGGCAAGAGTTTTCCTTTAGGAATACAACATCAGGTAGTTTGGGGACACCGTCATGTAGTATCAAGCTTGGCATGTGACTGAAAAGCACCGAGTGGTGGTTTCCAAGTTCGTCTTTCCCCAAACTTTAGAGTCATAGTGTTTTATCTTGTTAGGATGTCCCCAACCTTTTTGTCTTACACGGGTACATGTGGAAATTGTATACTATTTATAAATATGTTGTAAGTGAAATTCCAAGTGTCATTAGTGGAATGTGAACAGTCACTATGTAATGTAATGAGTTGTTTGTAAAGGAATTTTAAGAGTCATGAGGATAGTCAAAGAGTCACGGGGAATGTCAAGGGTCACCCCACCCTTTGTTATAAACCTCATAGTTTCCTTTTTAGGTTTCTGTAATAGGAGTGAAGTCCCCTCAGATGACACTTCCTATTGGCTATTCGCTTACATGTTCGAAAGGTGTGTTAAGAAATGGTGTCTCACATTGCTCGCAACCTCTATTCACTCTTTCAATAACACTGTTAGAGAGTTAGGTCGTGATTTCTTTCATTACGAGTGTAAAGCACTAAATCTCAAATTTTGGAACTACGCAAAGCACTTAATGAATTTGTTGCGCAATTTTGGAATTGACTCTGTAATCTCACTTTTCAATTCCCAGAAGATGAAGTTGATTGAGATTTTCTCACAAAAATGTTCACATATCTTCTTCACATCTAAAAATCCACATGAGTTAGAACTTTTGAGCCCCTCCTAGTAGACCTCGGTTTTAGAGCTTCTAAATCTGATACATAAAACGTTACTGTCACAAGTGACCCTCCATCCTCTTCTGATCAAAAAAATCTAGCTCCGCAGGATGAGGTGGGATAAATTGAAAACTTACTTGTTGAACTACCACCTCCTCCCACCCCACCTGCTCTGGATTTCTGCACAAGTTTGGATTGCAAGCCTAATGGTTGTCACATGGTCTCATCTACTCGACCTCCATCCTCTGGTTCTTTTGATCCTCTGATTTTGGTGTCTTGTGTTCATCCATTCTGGATTCCACATGTGGTGTTCACGAGGATCAACTTATGGACAAAGTTGGCATTGAGCAACCAACCTGCGCTATCATTTTTGATGAGTATGTGTGGGAATTTGGACAAGAAGTTGTGGTGAAGGATGACCTCCTTCTATCTGCAACTCATCTTCTTTACCCCAACATCTTCTGCGATTATGCCATTTCTTATTTTTCTTGTGAAAATTTATCCCCAGATGTTTCCACTTCTCATCATTCACAGAACGTACAGGATGCCAGTTTGTCATTTGATTACAGAGAGGAAAAATATTTATTCCTGAATCCACTTGGCCTCTCATCTTTCATTTCTAGAAATTTAGAGGGTGAAATTTTTTATTTCTCATCAACCCCTCTATATTACTTGTCAGATCATGAGGATGCTGATGTCCATCTCAAATTTTATGATCCTGGCTATCGTGATCTTTTCACTCATTCATATGATTATGATTCTGATTCACCTACTATTAATCTTTCTAAGCCACCGATCTTTGATGATCCATCTTATGATGAAGTGGAAACCCCTTAAGTTATCGAGGCACTTCATTCCAAGCTAATGGTTATGTTAGGTTCTTGTAGCCTTGAGGTTAGTTCCACTTCCAATCATAAATCTGTTGAATCACCCCAAGTTCCTCATCACTCTCTTGTTCACATTGAAAATTAATCTGGTTTACAATTTTCACATCATCCACTAGAATCTCACAATCCTATTGCTCATGCATTGGAGGAGTCATACGTAGCAAGCACCATTGTGAAATGAATATTTTCCTCCCTTTTCATGTTTGCTCATTTGTCACGTTCTAAAGATTGTGGATCCTTGTCATTCATATGCAATGTGACATAACACCATGATAGGTATGCAGAGTTCCTTTCATGTTCTTTTAATCTTTTCTTTTCTATGGATGCATTCAAACTTTGAACATGTTCATTTTCATTGCTTTATCTTTCTTGTTTGCTGATTTTCCTGAATATCTTTCTTGTTAACCATGCCATCATTCACATGGGCCAACCAATGCGCTAATCATTACATTGGAAATATCACTTCACGTGAGTTGGCCCATGCTCTATTTTTCTTAGGAGTAAGAGTTGTGTTTGCTTCCTTGTTTTGATTTTGCTTTGTTTTTCTTTTGTCTTCTTTCCTTTTCTTGTTTTTTTGTTTATGCACCCTTAGGATTAGTTTTCCCATGAAATCATTTTTGGCTTCTTGAGATAAGCAAGGTGAAATACAAGAGGAATTCTACAACTATCAACATTTGGTTATTTATTTATTCCATCTCCTTATGAAGATATTGAATTTCTTTTAGTTGATGATACCCTGATGGAAAATACGTTCCTTTCAGAGTAAGTCTTGGTGAAATCACAACGCTTGCACTTTAACTAGTACCACCAGTTCTAATTAGTTTTATATTTTTGGTTAACCCTTTTCAACTTAGTCAGGTAGAGTAAGGTGAGGGGAAAATCCTTAACGAGTATGTCAGAGGTATATATAAAAATCCTTCTATGAAGGGACAACCTCTTCTACTCTCAACATGTGGGGATCCCTCTTCCGCCTCATGAAATAAATAAGTGCCTATGTAGAGTTTTTCGAAAAATGAAAAATGAAATGAAAAATAAAATAAAGGCAAAAGAAGAGAAAGGCTTCTTACAAAAAGAGTTGTAGCAAGTAACTCCTCTGGGGTACTGTCCAATCTCACTGGTAGCAGAGTGATGCTTGTGTTCCTAAAGTGACTCTGCCAGGGTACTGTCTAGGCCTACTGGTAGTAGAGCAACATGAGAGATGAAACTAAAACTCTGACAATCTATTTTACTTGTGCATCAATATACCCCTCATCCCAAATTGAGAAAACATGGTTGAATTGGATTGGTATGTGTGTTGTCGATAAAGAGATTGATAAGGACTACATATTTTACTTCCAAAAGAGTTAGACTCACTTTACATTACACAAAGTCCATACAAAGAGCTATAGTTCTACCAGTGTGTCTCCAATGTTATAGTGACTAAAACCACCCTCCAAAATTTTTCCTATGCTTCATTTTTGAGCCTCCCTCTTAAAATTCTGGCACTTATCTCTCACTAACCTACGTACTTGTGCTTTCATTGAGCTTTATCTTCTGCTTACGGCTTGTGTTTTCTAAATTGATTTGCAGTATAACCCACAAGACGATCTCTTGACTTGGTCTCAACTTGGTTCCATGCTTGCCTTAGTGAACTGCACAATATTTGATGGAAACCAACCTTTCTCTTGGGAATTGCGCAATCCAAGCTAGTAGTGAGCCTTGAACTCCAAAATTGCACAGAGCTAGTGGAAAACAAACCTTCAACTAGGAAACTAGGAAACTGCGCAAAGCATGAGAGGCAACCTAGAGTCACCTAGCCTAGAAATTGCATAGAAGTATTTCTACTTAGTAGCTTCTCAATGCATAAGATAGAGGGTTGCACAATTCTTCCCAAAATTGCGCAATGTCTCCGGAAAATGCATGGTAGCTTTTCCCAGAAAAGAAAAAGCATCCTTAGGAAATACGGATCTATTATTAGTTTTCTGAAGGTGGTAAAATGCTACGTTTTGAAGTTTCCACCAAGTGTCATTTTTGTCCTTGATCTCAGGCATGCATGTCATGAAATCCAATTTTGCTCAATTCTATGTAATAGGTGCCTCTATAACTCATTTGCATACTCAATCATCAAGTTCTAGCATGCCTGAGGAGATCAAGGAACCTTTGCAACATCGTTATCATTTTTTTGGGTGTTTTTTACTTTTATCATCTTTTTCTGCCTTTTTTGTCACTTTTTGCTTGTTTAGCTTGTTAGAGTGTTGTTTCACTTGTTTTGTTGAGCGTCTATTGGTGTTTTAACTTGTTTTACCTTGTACAAGTGTTTCTTCAAGTTTTACATTTCCTTTCCCAAGGGTTGCATGCAATGCCCTGTTTTTGCACTAATGGTTTCCATTACGACAACTCTCTCCACATGTTTCGTTCTCCTTCTATTTGATTGATCCATGCAATTGTTTTTCTTGCATGCGTTATCGCTCAATCATATCTGCACTGATCATCAAACCATCCTTCATATCTGCTTGATTGCACACTCCCCTTTGGTAGATCTTAGTTTCCCTTGCCCAGATCTCATGTTCACTTGCATGCTCTGCGCAATCTGGCAGCTCAAGGCCTTTGCCTTGGCTTTTGGAATTACACAGAGGCTATCCTAGCTTGGCTCCAACTACACACTACGTAGTTCCAGGAGCCCAACTCCCATCTTGGTCACTGAGACTGTGAAATGCATATTCTCTCCCAAGTTGTACCCGAGACTGAACTGTGTATTTCATAATTCTAGTCATCAAAATTTGACATTGATTGCTCTGATTGCACAGTGCGTAGTTCCCATAGTCAGCCGGTCACCCATGTTGGTCAAAATTGTGTAATACCTCTCATTAGATGCCATGATTTCTACTTGATGATGCTGTGAAGTTAGAAATGTAAGGGCTAATGTTTGCTTGCCATGAGTGTCCTTTCTGTCCCACAAGTACCACACTCGTGAAGCACTTCTCTCCAATTGTAATTGTACCATGGCACCAAAGAGAGCTGCTTCAAGAAAGAACACTACAAGAAGTACTGGGGAAGTAGTTGAGAAAGTTCCAGTTAATTTTCCAATATATGAAGACACTCTGTTGTCTATAGAAAAGGATTCAACACTAACATGGAAACAAGTCCAACAATAGTAGCGGAGGGCAACAATCCAATACAAGATCATGGAAAGAGGAAGTTGGTAACATAATACAGGGAGAACAAAGCTACAAAGTAAAAGTGTATTCAATCTTCATGTAGGAAGCTTTCGTGGCAGAAGAAAAATGAAGCAGAGGACACCAAAAATAAAGTGTAGGAAGAGAAAAAGAAGAGCTTGCAGGTAGAAAATTTAAGATCGCAACAAGTAGAATAAGAATTGAAGGAAGAACGAGAGTTGAGGAGGAAAGAATAGGAAGAGAAGTAGAAATAGGAATAAGAACAAAGGCAAGGCACGATGACAGAGGAAACAATGCCCATACAAGTCGAAGAGTTGGAACAACCAACAATAGAGGAGGAGACTGAGAAGATTAATCAAGGAAAGGGTGATAGTGTCGAACACTAGGAAACATCCAACTTCCATGGCCCAAGCCAACTTGGCCTATGAAAGAACAACAAACTCAAATTTTTCGTAGATGATGATCAAGAATGAACAGATGGAAAAAATTTTGCAGGCGGTGAGGCAAGCGGTAGAACAATCAAGAGAGAACAGCTGGAGTTTCGCAATTGTAGAGATGAGGAAAGCGATAATTGCTTAAGTATAAACAATAGAGGCTACCATGTAGAATCTATATGATGGATTTGTTACCATGCATAAGGTGGTTGTCCATTTGCATGGCTTTCAACAATGGAGCAAAAGTTTTGTCCAAACTCTCACAGACATACATGCTGCCATATCCCATGTGCAAGAGTTGACAATGCAGTACAAATGGGGCTTGCTTTAATTTCCTAAGATTATGAAGCCATAGGTAGAGCTAGACAAAACAAAGGTCCGGATGTCAATCTATAACTATGAGTAGCTCGCCCCATTCGTTAGCTACATAGAGGCTTCATATGCATGGTTTCACAAGAGTTTGGATGTCATGGTGAAAAAGCACAAGATCCCATCAATTGGTTCCATCACCAAAGCTAAGCATAAGAAACAAGTCTAGCTAGAGATTTACAAGTACATGGAGAAGCTAAGGAAAGAGGCCACCGGGGATGACTTGGAGATAAATGCACACAACATGTAGAAGTACATCGATTGTCCTGTCAAGGTCAACATCATGTTGCCCATGCTTCTGAATGAGTTGGATATAGGTTCTGAGACCATACACCCAGCTGCCATGGAGACTAGAGTTCGCCTTCAGGAAGACAACATCAGGCAGTTTAGGGACACCATCACGCACTACTAAGCTTGGCATGCGACCAAAAAGAACCAAGTGGAGGTTGCTGAGTTGGTCTTTCCCCAAACTTCGAAGTCATAGTGTTTTGTCTTGCTAGGATATCTCTAGCCTATTTTATCTTACATGGGTACTGTTAGAGTCGGTCTCGTCAACCCTCCATCAGCGATCAAAATTTCTCTTTTGCATTTCATTTTTTAGGTGTCTTGCTCGCTTCACTCAGTTGCATTTTGCTAGGGGCATGCCATAATCTGACGGAAGGGTCTTGTCATTCATTACCCCTCATGCCTTGCCCTGCTGGCTCAGGTCTGTTCATCAAAATCAAGTTTTAAGGCCACTTACAGTCTTGTTCTAATCTCTTGGTTAGTAAAGAGTTATTTAAGGGTTTAGGGTCTTTTAAGGTCTAGGTTTTAGTTGATTTAGTCCTCAAAGTGTCCAATATAGCCAGCAGGCTAGAGGGAGGGTCAAAATAAGTTTTTATTTCAAATTTTTATCATCAAGAACGCTCAAGGATGATTCCTCTTCAAAACTCTATTTTAAAGAGGAAATCATCAAATTAATTGTTTGTAATAAATATGTATTTTTAAAGTTTTACATCATGTAGTACTTCAATTGTAGACTCTAGTCATCCTTTGCCGAAGTTCAACGCCACCATCCCTGCAAAAAATCAACTAAGAAGTCATCGTTTTAGCCAAAAATCAAAAAGGAAACTCGAAGAACAAAGTTGTATTAAAAGTGAAGAAATGCCAATTTTAAAATATTACAAAAGTGGGTCTTTACAATGACAAAATCAAAGCCATGTCTTTATGAAGATATTTCTATATATATCAATGTCCTTTGCATTCAAGAGATCATTTGAAAACCGACTCAAGTTGTGAAAGGGCGAAGCTATCATTTTGAAAACTAAGACTGTGTTTAAGAGTCTGTGCGGCGCATTGGGTAAGCGCACGGTGCAGATAGGCTGCACAACGCATTGGGCAATTTGCCACAGTGCATTTTTCCTCTGGCACGACGCATCCACGAGGCATAGCACACTGGGCTTGTGCACGGTGCATAGAACCTCCAAAACAAAAAATCATCGTGGCTTCAATAAAAATCAAACCCGTCATTCCATTAGACATGTTCATTGCTTGAAACATCCATTTCTATGCCAAGAGGTCAAATGAAATCGGCTTGAGTGTTGGAGGAGTGAATTTTGTGTTTGTGAGCCGAGACTGTGCGTTGAAGGTGTGCGCGGTGCGTTGGAGGAGGTCGCGGTGCACATAGACCGCGCGGTGCATTGGGCACAAATTCTCTGTGTAAATTTGCATTGTCGCGGCACATCCAGGAGGCGCGGCGCACTGGGTTTGTGCATGGTGCACAAAGCCGACAGGCCAACTTTATATCACTTCTGTCATCAAAACTCAAAAACACGCCATTCCTTCTGCTCCAAGTAAGTTCAAGAGTTCCTCTATTAAATTTAGCTTATGGTGGGTGTTGTTTGGAGGGAGGATTTAAATGTCTGAAGTTTGAAAATATAAACCCTATGTGTATATTAAAAGCTGCTCCTTTGGGGTTGTGAAATTGGTGTTTTGAAGTTATGATTTTGGTGCCATGTTTCTTGTCCCACTTGTGATCTCTTCCCCTTCATAATCCTATCATTATAATTAATCCCTTATCCTCTAACCTCCCAAACCACTCATATCCCTACTTCCCATTTTCCCTATCCTAAAATCCTATCATTCCCTATCATTCTCCCTCTCCCATATCATTTGCAAAATCCCTAAATCCCCACATCCCTCAAAGCGACTGTTTGCACATTTTAAATTTCACTTGGTAAACTCCATCATCCACTTTTCCCACTGTCCCATATTTCTCATAGTCCCTCATTTCCTTTTGGCACATTTGGCAGTGGAAATAAAACACCTATTTCAAACATACACATTGCAGCACCATGGCAGAAACATATTCATCATATGAGCAAGAATATGAGCAAGACAGTGACTCAACCACTGAGCTTAATGTGCTGAGAAGGCCTCAAAAAGGTGGCAGACATGTCAGAGAAGAGCCCACTTCCTTGACTCAATTGCAGGCCTGCCCGCTTGCAATGACATGCTTTCAGCAACAGTCATGCTTTCAATATTGTGAGATGATTGCTCAGATCCAGCATCATCCAGAGCTAGTTCGGTTGTTTGTTTTGCATCTGCATGATGGTCATGTCACTCTTGCTGGAGTAAACTTCACCCTGACACCAAAAACCATTTCTCAGGCCACCGGGATACCGAATATAGGCGAAGATTGGAACAAGAGACAGCTGCTAGATAGAGCATATTATGAACCTTACATCAGGCCTAGCTATTTGAGGTAGCTCAGCAGGGTATTCCCATTCCTATTTCTGAAGGAATATTATGCGCCATTGATGAGACTCATTATCAGATACTTCAGTTGTGAAGGCCGCTTCTCACGCCTCTATGCATACCATATCAGGTTATTGATGCATTTCACGAGAGTAAGGTTGATGAGCATTCCATATTTCATGTGCCGAAACATCGAGAGGATGACTACTCTTGTTCAGAAGAAGACTCCTAAACAGTAGTACAATAGCATTTATCACTATGCACTCATCAAGATCATTGTTGTACATTAGCTTGGCCTGTAGGGTATCACATGGGAAGACTTCATTTCCCGTGAGTTCTTCACAGCTTTAGCAGCTCATCAAGAGGTTGTCCATGATGCAGGTGAACCTTCACATCAACATGGTGGTTGGGAGGCAGAGACTACTAGTGTGCCGACATATGTCACCTATCAGAGAGGCACAAGGGGATTGTTTGCAGCCGCTCGACGAGTACTATCTCCACCTGGGGTGGAAGGGGTCTTGTTGTCGCCATTAGCACAGGTACAGGTATAGGTACAGGACAGAGGCACGAGGCCAATGCAGGATGAGGGGCCTTCAGGTGAACAGGACTTTATTCTTGTCCAGGATGACGATATAGTCATGGGCCCGCAAAGTGCACATCTTAGAGAGATCATCCAGGAGCAGGAGATAGAGATCAAAGCCTTGTCCCTCGACTTGGAGAGGGTTAAGTGGACTATGAAATACTTGGAGTAGAGGAACAAACAACTTGAAGATTAGCAAGCAATCATGGAGTTGCAAAACATCTGGGAGAATCATCAAGCTGCCCAAAGGAGGAGGATTGAGTTCACTTCATTGGAGCAAGAGATTAGTGAGGATCAGGAGTCTTGGCTCGAGAGAATCAACATCCACTTGGAGAGACTGCTAGACAAGGCTGATAGGGATAAAGCATTTTTGAGACACATGGTTTTCCATTACAGGGTGCGAAATATGAGTTCCAAGGCACGAATAAGAAATCTAAAGGCAAAACTGAAAAAGGCAACAAAGAGACAAAAGAGGCAAAAGGGGAATGACTGTATTCAAATATTGGCTGAAGCCTATTTAGCCTAGAATGAAACTTGATAGAGAAGGTCCAGCCCAAATTTCAAGAAATTTGGAGAAAATTTTGTTAGTTTTGAAAATTTTGGTCTAAAACAGGTTTTTTCCGCCCAACGCATAGCGCCACTTGGCACGCGCTTATAATTGGGAGATCTTCTGGAGGGAAAATTTGTATTTCTAGATCTGTTATGAAAATTTATGCATGCTCATGGATAACCTAAGTATTTCATCAAGTTCTGGGTTGCCTAAATGGTCAAAAACATGCAAAAAATGGCCTCTTTGCCACCTTTTTCACACATAGGAACCAGTCTTGGGAGAATGAAGTTTTGGAGGGGCAAATGACATCCAAATCTAGAAATTTCACTTGGGTTGGAAAGTAGATAGGTAGGGCTTTCCAAAAAGCTATCTTGGGTCCAATTTGGACTTCAGGAAGTGCCTCAAGATCAGCCCCAAAGTTTTCATACGCATAGAGATTCTGGTCGCGGCGCATAGAGGATTTTTGCCTATTTTTCATTGTACAGCTCAGAAATTCGCCCAGTTTTGACTAGTTTTTCTTTTTAATGTAATTATTGATCTATGTTGATGTAATTGGATGACTATGATGTAATTTTGGCACATATTTACTTGTTCTAGAGGATTCATTCACTAAAAAGTGAAAATTTAATGAATGAATCAATTTCCTATCATATAGAGGCAATTTGTTTGATTGCCTAGATTTTAGTGCGTTGTTTAGAATTGGTTGAAACAACTCCTAGAATGATGAGCTCGACCCCTAGAGGCAAGGGAATGGGTTGGGCTAGTCTATATCATGTATTTTCTGAGTCATTGTCAGGGTGGGACACTTGGGATTGCTTGGCACATCATTGTACATTCTATCTCTGCATTTTTGGCAAAGGAAAGACTAGGGTTTTGCAGCACTTGTTGGGATCCACGTGGCTCTGTGTTTTGATGGTGTTTTTCTCTATGCACTTGTAAGTTCATTCATGGTTATGTGTATCCTTTTCCCTTCTTTTTGCTTCTGAAATTAAATGAATGAGTGATTAAGGTAGAATTCACTGGACTGTTGTGCTCTGCTTTGAAATTTTGTTTAATTTTCAATGTTTTCATTTGTTTGAGGAGGACTCTTGAGACTCTCTTTCCATCCTTGGCTCCTCACCAATCTGATCCATCCTATTATCATAAAATCAGTACTAAGGGCTGCTACTTAATAAGATCTCATGAAACTGTTTCAGACCAGGATTTAGACTAAGGTTTAGCCTCCTTAGTCAGAGAGGGCTCTCTCACAGATTTTTGATATGC
>APFE030979630.1:15853-32933 GCA_000404065.3 Pinus taeda
CAAGCTCTTTTTCCATGGCTGCAATTTCTAATACAGTTTTCTCCAAATTAGCCATTTCTTCCTCAGCTGCCTCCCATTGTTCCTTTGAAGATGAGGTTTTGGTTTCTTTGACAATGGGAACCTTTTTATCCACATCTTTCTTTTTGACTTCCTTTGCTTTTTCTGCTTTAGGTAGCTGCTTTTCCATTTCTTTGGCCTGTCCTCTTGTGTATGGTTTTCTTTTGATTTCCTCTACCTTCTCTGCTTTAGGAATTTGCCTAATTTCTTTTGTTGCAGGTACCTTCACAGTTATTTCATCCTTGTGCAATTTCTCAGCTACTTTGATTTGCCTTCTGGTGACTGGCCTTCGTGGTTTGACCATAAATTCCTTACCAGATTCTTCAAATCTTAACCTTTTTGAGGCTTTTGATTTTTTGGTGCTATCAGGTGATGACTGGGTTAGGTCAATAGGCATTGACTCAACCTGCACTGATTTAGCTTGCTCAAAATCAATTGCCTCAAGCAAATCATTTAGACTAGCCTTTGACATAGGGCTTTCTTCCACCGCTATTGATTTGCCCTTTTCTATGCTTAGCTGACTTCTGGTTCTGACTCTTGACACCTGTTCAACTCCACTTGGCCCTGGTGCATCTTTCTGGTGCTTGATTTTCTCCTTTGATGACTTAGGTGTCTCCTTTGCTGATGATTTAGGTGTCTCCTTTATAACCACAGACTTCTCTGATTTAGTCAACTTGGTTTTGGGCTTCTTTTGGTTTTTCACCTCCTTTCTGAGCTCAGCCAGAGTAGGTTCTTCAATTCTTCCTTCTCTTTCACTATCCAGCAATGGAGTGAGACCTGTCTTGCTTTGAAAGCCGGCCATAAAAATAAAAGAATCCCAATCTCTACCAATTTTTTGCAAACCATCTAACACCAGCAACTTTACTAAGCCATGGTGAAACAGGGATGTTTCACAATCATCTTTCTTTAACTGGATTTTGTCACACATTTTACTAAGGCTTCTGAACAAGTAGAAAGGGATGTCTATTGATGCTTTACCTGTGAAATGCAACAAGAGTTTGAAATGATAGGAATAAACTTTGGTGTACCTCCCCTCGCATGTTAGGTATTTCTGGATGCATGTAAGGAGCAGAGCATAATGTTCTTTTACATAACTCCTTGGCACAGCTTTGGTGAGGTCCTCATTTACATACTGTTCTTTTAAAAATTCCTTACAGGGAGTCATGTCAAACTTAAAATTTTTGAACCACTCTTGTCCTCCTCTCGGAATTTCAGTGACAATAGAAATGGCTTGTGGAGACACAGGAAATTCTAGCATTGACACCTTAGAATTCAAGCCAGTAAAATTCAATGCAAAAGCTTTCGTTACCTCTGTATGTCCTCCCTTCAACTTTTCGCAAAACCTCCAGCAACCAGCATTTTTAAAGGCTCGTGCTACACCTTCATCTTTGAGTGTAAGATCAAGCCCCTCTGGCTCTGTTCTTAGGCACCTTCTGGATCGATGTACTCTTTTCTCCATCTTGCTAAGAATGTCTTCACACAGAGAACTAACAGCAGCTACAACTCAGAAACAACTTCAGCTTTGGAGTGCAGGCTCGCTTGCAATGATCCCTTTAAATGAAAACTCGGGTTTCTTTGCGTTTTTTCAAAAAAAAATCTCGTCATACAACAGGCATGTTAACGCACCATGAATAAACATTATGACACAACCATACCTCATAAAATCTCTTAAAATGATTGTCTTGTGCGTGATCCTAAACCTGATGGCGGAATGATAACCTATCATGACCTGGAGAAGACATCAACTGACAAAATGTGGACGGACCTAATGACTCATCTCCCCAGACTTGACATTTCAAGAAAACGCACTGCGAAATCCCCGAATCCCCGATTTCGTAGCGCAGACAATTATGAATTGACAACATGCGCTACGAAATGGCTGGTAAATGATACGCTGCGAAAAGGTGGAAAAATGATTGCGCAGCTAAATTGGCCAATCAGATTGCGCTGCGAAACTGCACAAAATACAAATGACGCAAACAAGACAAGACATGCCTTAAACAATAATGATGGAGGGTATCTAATGGTTTTTCACAAGGACTCACATCAATACCTTTTGAAATTCTAATTTCAAAGTGACACACATAGAAACCTATTGACTTAAAGAATTTTTTTTTATATGAATCTTTGGACATAGGTGGACTGTGGTTTTAAGTGATAACACATCCATTCATTCAATCTAAAGCATAAAAACAATTTCCTTCCTTGCCCCAATCAGAACTCTGCAAAAACTGTGCCTCATCCCCAGACCCAAATTTGCCTTTCCCTTTTTCCAACAAAATCCCCAAAAAAACTCAAATCAATCCTTGCACTTCATACCTAGCCTAAGATTAGTTGTTAAATTGGTCATCTCAAGCCCCATCTGATTATCTTTTGCTGAGATTGACCCGGAGAGAGCCCTCTCCTATCCTCGTAGGGCTAGCTATGAGGCTGAGCATGGTTTGATGTGGACCTAGAAGCTTACCTGTTCAACCTGAGGTAAATCTAGGCTCTAACAGGTACATGTGGAAAAGGTATATTATTTTGTAAATATGTTGTAAGTAAAATTCCAAGTGTGATTAGTGGAATGTGAACAGTCACTATGTAATGTAATGAGTCATTTTTAAAGGAAATTGAAGAGTCATGAGGGTAGTCAAAGGGTCACGGGGAATGTCAAGGGTCACCCCACCCTTTGTTATAAATATAACTTGATAACTCCTAGAATGGGCTTTTTGGGAGCCAAGCTTTTGGCTAGGCTTAGGCTTAGAGAAGGCTTAGGAGTTTTGTGATTAGCCTTGGCTTCTCCACAACATAGAGCAAGTATACTTCTTTGGAGGAGCAAGTGTTCTTGATTGTAATGTTCCACTATTGGTGCTAGTGGCTGCCAATGGTGTATGTATGGATGGAACTTTCACTTAATAATATAATCACTGAGCTAACACGTTTTCATGCATATGTTGTTATCACAGTTGGACTATGCTAGTTTCTTTAGCAATGTATGTTGTTTAACTTATGCATTTTCTTATGAACTATTTTGTATGCAATTGTATGAATCTAGTTGAAGGTGTGTTGTTGTATTAACTCATCACTTTGTTTTGTGGACTATTCCACTTTCTAGCTTGTGATTTCATTCCTCTCATGTGTTCCTTTTATGCTGCGTACTATTACAAGCTTCTTAGGGACACACTACCTTTTCCCCTCTATGTGTTAGAACCCCCATGCATCTCACTTGAATTTCTACAAGGTCACACTCTTGCTTCTGACCACAGTCATCATACTTATCTCTGCATGCTACCGTGGTCAAGGCACTACATTACCACCCACTGCTAGGAATCCTACTCCAAACGGTCTGAGGTCTAGTTGGGAATTATTACCTAGGAGGTCCCCTTGAATGTTGGCAGGTCCAACACCGTAAACACTTGCATAGAAGAAAGCAAATTTAGAAAATTACCACTAGACAAAGAAGACTTAGAGAAACCACCTTCAGGATATTTTTCCTTCTGAGAATCCCATTTTAGCTCAACTTTCAATGCATCAAAATCTGACTCTTTTTGATGCATAATAAATCCTCCTTGTCCTAACCTCCTTTAGTTTCCATAATGAGGACTAAAGAGGATAATACTCTTGATATTTAATCTAAGTCCAACGATAAATAATTTTGAAGCTCTCTTTCACCAATCTTCCCAATGTCAATGTACACTTCAACGACCTTAGTTCCATTCCCAATATCCACAAAATCACTATCTACTAACTAATCCTTTGTGATCGTCTCCAAAGAATCATTGACCCAAACAGACTCCTCTAAAGGCCCATTAAAACAAGATTTAGATGGATCTCCTTCTTGATAGCTAAGTCCTCCAGGGCCTTTCTGCGTGAGACTACTTCCTTGAATAATAAGATATGAAACCCCTAAATCACCTTGCACCCTATCATTTTGAACCACTTCTAAAGTATGCAAAGGGTTACCATTAGAGATGACATTTGGGTCAGCAAGGGGAATCTTCAATGAGTCCTGAAGGCTATGATCCTGCAAAACATTATCTTGGGCTTCATTTGAATCAGAATTCCAATCCCCTAAGAGATTCCAACTTTCATCGAATCCATAATTTATACTGATTCTTTAGGTTTCTTCAAATACACATTCACTCCACCTTTTTTGGAGAGGAAATCCTAAAGTAGAAATCTCACATGATGTGTACAAAATTTTAGATCATGCACATTGAAAAGGCACACCCCAATAGTCTAAGGGTTACACAAAAATATAATCCCCCCATTTTAAAACAATTATGCTACCAGACCTTTGGAAATGCCAAGTTCAACAAGCACCCAAGCTACTCACAAGTATACTTGAATAAATTGTGCTTCATTAAAAATAAGTTTCTTCCAACTGAATTCCCAATAGCCATTAGGTCCTTAACATTTTAGAATTGTGGCAACAAACCTGGAAAATAAGTTAGACATGCAAAATTAGGAAGGCTTCATGTTGTGGATTGAAGCTAGGGTATAAACATTTTAGAACAAGTATTGACTCCCCCTGTTGGGATGTTAATATGTCATTATTATTATCACTTTTTAACACCTGTTTCATCCATTTCTACTCTTCTTTATCATGTCATTTATCATGGTTTATCATATAATTCCATCTTATAATTATTTATGCTCTTATGGATAAAATTTATTTTTTCTCCTTTATTTTAAAAAAATTGATTATTATGCATGATTTTACCAATTATGGTTTATTAATAAATTTGCTAACCATTTTAGCCTCCAAGATATTTTCCAGATTGAAGATTTGATCTCCAGCTCATCATTAAATGTGCCAACTCAGAAATTCACTGGAATAAGAAAAGACAATTTTTCATTGGACGTTTTGGGCAAATGGAGAAGAATCTAGAAAATTCGAAACATGGGTTTTGTCCAGAATAGACCAAATTAGTTTTGAAATGAGATGTTTTCCTAAATTTGGTCTGTACTAAGAGAAACAAAAGGTTCTATGAAGACATTTTTCTCAGATTCGCTATTGTGGCCATTTTCCAAAATATCTCAGCTACAATGCCAAATTCGACCTATTCCTGTTGAATGATTGATGAAGAGATATTCCAGATAGGATCTTGTTTATCAATTTGTTGTGAGAAATCCAATTTTTTAATAAGAATCATATTGTAATCATGTCTATTGTAAATGTACTTTTCTCTCTCTATATTTAAATGAAAACAAAGATCGGGGAAGAGGATTCATGATGGATGATTAGAGAGAGAATTAGATAGATTAGAGATAGATAGGATAGGATAGGAGGAATGGGAGAATTACTATTGAGAAATTATAACTGTTACTATTGACTCTCATTGTTGAAGCAAATAATGAAACTAATTAATGTTTATGCAATGATTAACATATAAAAACAGTTGCAGTTCCTTCGCATCTCCTGAATTAATCCAGCGGTGCTTCACTAGCGGCTAAGGGCCCAGCCCTGGTGGATCCACTTGCTTCTTGTATCATTATTTTACAGTTCCTTGTGATGGTTTGATTTCATTTTCATTTCTATAATTTATTTTATTCAGTAATCTTCTGTGTCTGAATAGTTCGCTGAATTGCCCTGTTATATCAAAATCATGATTGGATTGCGTTGATAGCAAGATTATTATTTATAACTTAAAATGTCATGTCGTTAATTATGATATAATATTTCATTGTCCATTTCATATTCTGTTGTTCATTTATAACTACGATTGTTGTTCATTTATAACTACGATCGTTGTTCATTTATAACTACGATTGTTGTTCATTTATAACTACGATTGTTGTTCATTTTGCTAGATTAAGACTACTGATTTAGTTACATTTGCAGTTGTTGTGTATCTCTATTTAATTAGCCCTGCTATTCAATTATATATAAGATTACTATTCAATTCTAATAATTTAGCATTACTGTTCCTTTCCATTAATAATTCATTTCTGTTAGATGAAGCTTTGTTGTTCAGTTTTTCAATAGGCTTAGTTGTTGTTCCTTTTCTGCAAGGATTTGATTTCACCTTTTAACTGATATTGTAGCAAATGTGTTTTAGTGAGAATTTCCAATTGAATTTCCCTTTCAAGTTATTTTCATTAGTTTGGATTGAAAGATCAACAACTGTAAAGAACATTGACTATAACTGTCTAAGTTCTCGGATTGGAGATCTTGTTTATGATTGATTTCATTAGCATTAATTGACAGGGGAAAGAGTTATCACTACCGTATCCTCGACTGATGATTGTTGTAGTTCCTTCAGTAAATGATTTAGTTGCATAGCATTTGAGTTTCTTCCCATTCCAATTAGGTTTTGTTTCCAGCATCCATTTACTTTTGCATTTTAAGCACTATACTGCAAAACATTACTCTTGAGCAAGTGACTGCCTCAGGCTGAGTACATTCTTGAAATAAACAATCGTCCTTGGGTTGACAATTAATGTGAAGATAATTAAGAGTTAAAAAGACACCTTTTATCGCTCAACATTTTGGCACTCCCCCCACAACTGCAAATCCTTGAATATAGCTTATCCATCCATTTTGGAATGAAATGTAAACAAAATCTATCCCTTTATAAGAATGTGAAAAGATGACAAATAACCCAATCTAAGGACCCAAAATATTCCCAACCATTCTACCAAACTTTTTCTTTCAAATATATTGTCCAAAATCTACCAATGAGACCAACCTTGGATAGAACCAAGGCAAAATCAATAGAAATATAAAATCTTAACATACATTCAAAACTTCCTTCTCGAGATTACAAACATTGAGTCTTCATTCGCTAATATTATTTTCTTTAGGTAAGGTAGCTACATTTAGATATCCTTCCTTAACAACCTTAACCTCCTTAGGGATCAAAGAGGAGCTCAACTGAAATCCTACACTATATGCTTCCTTCCTCGAAAAGCCATTTACTAACTTTTGCACACAAGGCTTGTCAATTTAAACAGAATTAGACTTAGGGATAACATCATGATTTTCTTCTAATCTACTCCCCGATTCCAATCTTCCACATGGATTATGATCCCTCTACCTAACATCTCCTATGCCTTTTTTCAAATGCCCCTACTAGAGATTCTCAATGTACTCCTTTTCTCTTTTAAAAAGGTTTTTGACATTCCAAATTTCTTCATCCTCCAACTCAACCCTCCAATTGTACTCCAATTTGAAGGCCATCATAACTTCAAGAGCTAGAACAATAGAACTGATATTTACTTATGTTTTTTTGCTACCATACATTATTTTCTAGGCGTCGACTTACTATTGAAAATATCTGCTAAACAAGGGTTGATTAAAGGGCCATTTCTATATGGAACACTTAATGGGTGCTCAAGAAAGAGCTAATGATAAGTAAAACATTGATAACATATTATGTGCCAAAGCACATGCATAACTAGAACCATATATATGATGTCGACTGAAACAAAGGGTTCATAACTATTAATGTTTCAAGCTAACGACTGTAGCTAAGCCCATAAGTTTTCTAGGTTTTTGAAGAAGACAATGACACTTTTCACCCATACAATTAGTGATTCAAAACTCCCCACCATTTCACTTGGCTTCGTTGCATCTCTCAACCAACTGTATTAGGAATCTATTTAATTTTTACTATATCAAATGAGTTTTATTAGTATCCATTAATTTTACTTGTTAAAAATAACTAATATATCTATAAAACTAAAATGAATATGAATTTTATTTTTTTATTTAACTATTTAATTTAATTGTATTTAGGTGGTATTTATAATTTAATATGGGGAGATGTTGTTGTATAATGTTACATTAAAAAATAATAAATAATACTTTATATTAATAAATTAAAAAATAAAACAACAAAAAAAAATCAATAATTAACCATAAATAAAATACTTTAATTTCCACCTATATTTACATAAACTTTGAATAAAGAGATAAAGTAATTGAAAGTAGAAAAAAAATAATTTAGCTAATTGTTTTCAACTTTTTGGCATGAGGGAGATGTGTAATTCCTTCATTAATCAATATGAAGTTGGCAAGTGGCACTTAGAAACAATATTATTGATATTACAATTCAATATGAAGGAGATGTGTAATTCATTTTTATGTTCAATTGACATGCGGTATTTAAAACAACAATATATTAATAAAAGAAAATATTTTATTGTGAGCCATAAATAAAGTATTTCAATGTCCATATTAAGTAACATAATTTCATATCAGCCTTTTAAAGAGAAAAATGAATTAATTGAAGTTAAAAAAGCTCTCATATTTTCATTTTGCATTATGAGGAGGATGTGTAATTTATTTCATTCTTATACATGGAGTTAATATGTAAAATTAGAAAATATTAATAACAAAATTTGTAATTTCTACAATGTTTAATGTGGAGTTGACATGTAACATTTAAAAAATATTAATAACAAAATAATTCAATGTATATACATATAAAGAGAGATATTCTATCCCATAGATATATCCTTTCTACTTTGAGGACGTGCATTTGAAAATATAAACCATTTTAATGTGGATAACATGAGTTATATATAAAATATTTTAATGGCCTTGTTGAGTAAAATATTTCAATGCCAACTATGTATATTATATAAAACAAATACCCGGAGGGTTAGTTCAATTGGTCAATTCCTTGTTGTCAAAGAACATTTGTTATTGACAGTCACGGGTTCAACTCTCTTGACGCTCTCGGGGTTAGGCTATATGGTCAAGCAATAAGGAAGTGATCCCTTTAGGTGTATCTGCATGGTACAAATATTATGGGGATGTATTGGTCACTGATTTCCGAGGTCTGTGAACCACATAGAAAAAAATAGCGCTGAGGGTTAGCTCAATTGGTTGAGTCCCCATCATTAAAACACCTTTTCTATTGAAAGGTCACAGGTTCAATTATCTACACACTCTTAGGGATAGGATTTATGGTTGAGTCCGTAGGAAGTGATTCCTATTGTTATCATGAGAAAATCACATACCCATCTGTATGCAATAGAAGACACTCGGAGTTAGTGATCAACACATATGGAGGCCACATTTTCAGCTAGAAGCATCATGAAGACCCAAAAAATAAAACACTTTCCTAAGGTTTAGTTAAAAAATTGACCCTTGTGGGTGCACCACTGTTGGAAAATAACTACCTCACAACGTTTTCTTTGATAGATGCGAGGGTCATGAAAATCCTAATTAACACCTCAGGATGTGAACTTGCCTAAGTAACACTCCACCTCTTGACATGATGGGATGACCATTCAAGCCTTGAGCCCTAAGAAGCATTAATGACAAGAAAATGGTAGCTCTCATATTAGTTATGAGGAAAAAAACCATGTTGATGGGCCAAAGGAGGGAAGGAGTGCCCAAAAATTATACAAATACAAGTTCATGGAAAGCCAAAAACAAGAAGTTGTGCATTGTTTTGCTGCCAAAATTGCTCCCAAACAATATAGTGTACCATTGTGAGGACAATTCCATCATTGTAGAGGGTTTTCTATGCTTCTTTGAGTGAGAAAGAGCTTGCAAAAGAGTTTGAGAAAGAGGAATCTTTGTTGATAGATTTTAAGCACCATTGCTAAAAAAACTCTCTTCAAGTGTCTTTGATATTTTTATTGTAATAGTTTCACCACCATAAATCAATAAAGGTGATATTTTTCCTATACCTTTGTATATTTGTTTTTCTTCACAAGCTTATTTGTGTGTTATTGAGTAAGGTTTTAGTTTAATTTTGTTATTTGTGTGTTATTGAGTAAAGTTTAAGTTTAATTTTGTTGATGCATTGTCTCCATTACTTTCAATGCTTTGTTTTTCCATATTTATCCACCAACACATCTCGTTTGTTTGTATACTCTTTGTAGGAAGAAATCAACTCAAAGAAGGTGTTTTTGGAACTCATAAGCAACCACACATGCCATACAAAATGGTGATTCCACTTGCTTTCCTTTTTTAGTATAATTGGTTAATTTGCAAGAAATTCTTCTTTGTAATTTTGCTGTATTTTTATCCTATATCCCCTAGGATTTGTGCAGGAATCCATAGATCCTGCATCTGGCCTAAACAGTCTTTTGTTCATTGTTTTATTCTACCCTCATGACTATTTGCAGAGACAGTCACGCAGGTCTCATGACTGTGCATAACATAACCCGCGAGATGCACATTGAGTAAAAAATTTCATTGTAATTCCCTTTTCCAGAGTGTTGTGGTAGCCTTAAGTGATCTTCCACACTCCTGTAAATTTTTCTAGTTCAAATAAGCTTTCAATTTTCTTTACTAACCATCATAAGTAGGGAAATTGTTTAGTTTTTACTTTGGAAAAAATTGCATTCCAGGAATAGATTAATTAGGAAGAAAGTAAACGGCCATAATCCACATATCTTTTCAATTTATTTTTCTCATTTCCAACATAACTTAATTAAGAGGAAAGTAAATGGCCATAATCCACATATATTTTCAAGTTATCTTTCTCATTTCCAACATAGATTATTTAGGAGGAAAGTATAAAGTGGCCCTAATCCCCATATCTTTTCAACTTTTTTTTCTCATTTCACATTCACATCACATAACATAAATAAGAGGAACGTAAGTGGCCTTAAAATCCACATATCCTTTTCACTAACCAAATCTTTTACTTCACTTCAATTATTATCGAGACTAGGACTGGGTGTTAGTAAGCAAAGGGAGTAGCCCCTGCTTCCCTTGCATCCTTGTGATGTTTTTTTGGTTGCATTGGAAAGAGTTCTAAAAGCACTCGGTTTCCATCTCCCTATATGATCACATAGTGTGAGTAGGAAGAAAGTAAGTGACCCATTATCCACACATTATTTATTTTCTTGTAACAAAAAAGAATAACATAATGTAATTAGGGGAGTTTGTAAAAGATCATTGCATATCCACATCTATCCATTCTTTGTATGCTCAATATCTCAATTGCACACACTTTTCACTACACACACCAAGCTATTCTAAACGTTTCTGCAAAGGGTATCCACTTTTCGGAGTCTTTATACTTATTTCATTCTAGATTACATTTCACACCCTAAGTGAATTATGAATCTCTAAAAGCAACCATAACATGAACACATTAAATTTCCCACAGGGGTGACAAGATAATTTATGGTTTAGGTTAGGACCACGAGGGTACGAAACACATAAGTCGTTGTTGGTTATTCTACATTTTGAAACAATAGAGGAATTTTAGGGATCTTAAAATCTTACGTCATTTAGTGAAAAATATAGTATATGTAGAGAAACCAATGAAGTAGGTAAGGCTTAGGGGGAAAATTATCACATACCTTCATGTTGTCTCCCAATGCCTGGTAGGGGTATTGGGTTCAAAAACTACAACCAAAATCCAAGATTCCAACGTGCCCACTAGATGCAAGTAACTTATTGGCCAAACTTAGGGCATATTTTGTTGGCATTATGATATAGGTGTTGTCCTTGATGGCAACTCACTCAGATAAAAGTTCACAATGTAGCAAGTCAACAACAAAGGATTATAGATCAGACTCCAAAGAATGAAGAAACAGAGGTATACACTGGTTCACTTTGTTTAAGGTGTGTATACAAGTGGTTTAACCGAACAAAAGTAGCATATAACATATACATACACTTTCACAGGAAGAAGAGCGCATACATGTTGGAAAACCAAGTTTTGGTCCAAGGTATTGAGAAAGGCCTAAGAGTATATAAGGAGGAGAAGATCACTAGGCCAATGTGTGCGAGAAATAAGATTCTAAGGAATACTTCTATTTGAAGTATATATATTATGTTGCAGGGTTATGTTTGGGATTCGATCTGAAATTTTCATGTGCACCTTGAGTTCAACATTGGATCAGGAATCATGAGATTTGAAATGAATTATTCTTGAATGATATGATATTGGTTGAGACCAGATTTGATGTTTTGCGCCTGTTCTACTTGTTATCTATCATGATCTCGGTTTGTCTTAAGTCCAAAATTGCAGCAATGTTTTGAGTCAAAATTTGCATATCTGTATGTAGGTTCGTCTCACCCAAAGCGCATGTACACACAAGTTCGACTCTTTCAAGTAGCGTGTACAAAAAGTAAAGCTTTTGTTAAGATCCAACTGATGTATCTGACCAAATTCTGTTGTTTTACTGATGTCTGTCAATGAACTCCTCTTAGATTTGAACATAGAACTGTTGTGTAAGGAAATTAAGTCTGATTGATTGATTGCTTGAGAAGGAAGGCTGATCCTTACTGCTATCTATTTTTGAACTTTGTAATATGATAGTAGATCTTTAGAATGCCACTGATTGGTATAGTATGTGGTTCAAAAGTTTATGATTCAGTATCTCTAGAGATATACGCAGGTTGGATTAAACGAAGTAGCGTATACACACAGGTTGGGTTCAACGAAGTAGCATATACACTCTAATGCGTGATTTTTGAGGTTACAGCTAGTTCTGGATGATGATGTAGGGTTCTGGGTTCAGCACAGTGTTCTAGTGTCAGTGATCTAGTTTTTTTGATTAACAAAATATTGGTTGATGCAGTTTAAGTTTAAAAGGCTTTGATGGGTCCAATGTGAAAATTTGATGAAACGTGGTGTTTCCTGGTGGAAGAGTGGAGTTTTATGTAGGCTGGCACCTACGTACTAGTAAACATATTGGCTAGTATAAGAGCTAGGGGGTTGTAGCTCCCTTCCAGGAGAAGCTGAAAAATGAGAGAAGGTTGTAACCTTCTGCAGGTAGAAGCCCACGTACTGGTATGAGTCTGCACCAGTACAAGATTGTAAACATATTTTCTTATTATTAAAAGAAGATAGAGATGATAGCAGTAGGAGGTTTTTACCCACATTGGGTTTCCACCTTAAATCTTGGTGTTCATGTGTGTTGCTTATGTGTGATGCTTTATTATGCTTTTAATACACTATCTAATAAATCTCTGATATACTGGTTTAAGCTCAACACATGATAAATTGTCTAAATCACAAGTTCACTGCATATATGCTGGTTTCTTTAAGCACAATCACATGTACACGCAAGTTCACTTCATTGAAGTTGCGTATATAAATATGTTTGGGAAATAAAAATTTTGATCTGATAATACTGATTCACCCCCCTCTCAGTATTATTTCCAACATCTTTCCCTATAGGTTGAGATGTGGGAGAACTGACACCTGAGGTGATCTTGGTAAGGTTAGTGGAAACATCACCAGTTCTTTTGAGACATATTCCTAGTAGCCCCCACTATAACCCTCTCATCCTTGGCTTATTCTGGGTTACTTGAAACATTTCTCACACTTTCAAAACATGGCCCCAATATCCTATTAAGGAGTCATATCAAGGTTCTAGTTACTATATGAGTGGAAAACTTGCTAGGTTTGTATCTATCTTTATCATACAAAATTAACCACTTATTTTTTGCCTTGTTTTATATGTGACTCATTTTTGTTTATTCAAATAACCCTCCCTCACCACATAAGTAACACACACCCACAAGGGAACCATAGGGGAACTAAGGGTTACCCATCGCTCTCGTCACATACTAAAACTCCACCTTTTACTGAGAGGTGTGCTAGGTCTCTCACCATCTCGGTGCAAAATACACCATTCAACCACTATGATTGGTTCATTTTGTTGGAGAAACCTTATTTGTGATCATATAACATCATCATAGCCAACCTAGTTCACTTTATACTATTTTAGTGCACCCTCACAAGCCCTACAACGAAATGGTATGTCAGGGAGACCTCAAGATCCCATACAAACTTTCACTCATTAGCCAGGTCATTCCTCACCATATTCTAGCTCTTGGTCTACCATGAAATAGTGTTGGAAATTTTAACACACTTTTAGAAAATGACCTCCACACATATTTCAGACCATTTCCATGAGTGGAGAAATTGTTGCAACCTATGTAAAGTGAACATAATAGAGGACCTCTGCCTCAACTTCTTTCTAAAATCTCTTGTGCCAACAATCACAAAATATGTGGCCACAAACATATGAAGATTTTATAAAAAAAGCTCAACAATTTGAGCTCATCTACACTCAATTAGGGTATCTTTACTATGTTCTTCTTGATTCTCCCTAGTTATATTCCTTTGGACAAGATAAATAAGGAGACTCAAACACTGTAGATGGTTCAATTGGAAACATCATTCAAAATCAACCTAGAAACACCTTCCAACAGTATGGAAATGTGTACGGTGGACAAGCACACCTTCAATCATTTGGTGTTCCACTCACAACCATAACCAACTCAAGATACTATCCCTGTCCACCTGCACCCTCTAAAAACCCTCCTATGTAGGGTAATCTGTATCCTCCCATGTAGGGTATCTAGTACCCTCCACGCAACAAAGAGACTTTGTCGACCTCCTAATCCACTTACACCAACCAGGGACAAGGGAACCCTTATTTCCCTTTCCCAACACCCCAACAAACTAACCCCACAACTCAACCAAATGTGGTGGTTAATTCCGAGAAATATTATTTCTTGCAACAACAATCATTGGAACAACTGAACACTGTGAACCCTTCAAATGAAAAGAAGAAAGGAAAGAACAAACAAAATAGGGAACCTGGGTAGGGGGGAAAAACCAACAATAACCTCAATAAGAACCAGGTGGGGGCAATCACCCTAACTATAACCATAATCAAATTCAGGGTACAAATAACCCACAAATGTAGAACAAGAACCCTAGTCTTAGGGCTAATCATGCTTTCATTGTTTGTGGTGAGTACATGCATTACACTCATAATTGCCCTCAACTCCCTAAATTGAAGATAATGAGAGAAACTAGGGGACAAGGGGGAATGAACCAAAAACTTGTGGTTATGAAGAATCCATTCCCTCATCAAGGAGTGGTATCCACACAATACGAGGCCAGCCATCCACCCTAACAAACCAAATTGGGTGAAATCCCAATGACGCAACGAATTGGCTACTTTCCCTTGGATTTGAGGGAGGTTGCCTCCTCCATTTTCCTTTCACCTCATCTTAATTCTCCTTCTTGGTGGCTAATTGAGTCATCAATTGTGATTGGGACTATTGAAGGAGGTTGAGGCTTCCCTTTTTCGATCCTGGTGCTCTTTATTCTTTTAAAGTATAAGGGTCCTTACTTGGGATTCTTCCTCTTGAGTTTGATAGGTGTGATAAGGTCTACTAGAGTAGTGACCACCTCTTTTTATGTATTCCCCTCTGAGGGGCTTATCTGTTGCTTTTGTTTTCCCTTCTTCTGAGGTGACCTAGAGGGCTCTCTAAGGGTCTCTTCTTCTAACTTTTGTTTCTCTCTTTCTTCTTTCCTCTCTTCCCCAATTTCTCCTTCAGCTTAGTCTTATTTTTATTCTTCTTTCTCTTCGATTTTTTATCCTTCTTATTCAACCTCTCCTTCTTCTTCTTTCTTACCTCCAACACTAGATTTTATGGTCTCTTCATGTTGTATTAGGGTTTGGGCTAATGTTTCAATGAATGCCTCCCTATCCATGTACACAAAATTAGTCCACAACACAGGGATCCTGAGGTGCATTAATGATCTCATAACAATAAGCCTTATGAGGTCATGATGGGAAATGTATTTGTGCTTCCCTTCCCTCACCCTCTGGTTCATTTCAATCATGGATTAAAGGAGGAAATGTGGAACAGTGACCCTACTTGGACTAAGAAATTTTGTTTGGAATCTTAGCTCATATAGTAGCATAAATTGATAGGCATATACAACACTTAAAATCCCTTCAAAATATATGTACTTGAGGATGCGATAGGTGACTTCATTCTAAGGGTAAGGGAGGCTCTCTATTCTTACTCCATTTTTGTCTTCAAAAAGCTTCTCTTTAGGGAGTAAGAAATTTTTCTTAGCTATGATGGCTTATGTTCTATCTTCCTTGCCCAATGTAACTCCCAAAGTTATGGTGGTCACTTTGCTAAAGAGGTCTGCATTCAATTGGATGGTAAGTCACCTTAAAACAATGGTGACACTATCTTCTCCTTTAGAGTGAAGGGCCATGGAAAATTCATGGGTTACCTCATAATCACACCCTTTCAATTTTTCAATGAACCCCATCCATTGGCACTTAGGAAAACATCTCTCACAAGAGGATGTTGATGGATTCTATTGGTATCTATGGGTTCCTTCTATTGAAATGTCCCCCCATGGCTCCTACTACTAATTTGTCAAGTTATTCCAAAGATTTGCTTTGTGAAGAATGTTATACAAGAAAATGACCTCCTCATCAACTCAGAGGAGAAGAGCAGGATGACTGAAGGACTGACTAAGTTCACAGGCCCATTTTTCAATATAACGTTGTCTAGGAACTAGCAACCTGCTTTATAAAGCTTCCTAGCAAGGAAAAGGGTGCGTTAGTGCCCAGGGTAACTGTGTTTGTTACCTTGGGAAGGGTGTTCATCAACCTAAATGAGTTTCTATGGGTCAAAGGAACAAGTTGACTAAGAAATATCCCAAGATTCTCTCCTATGTCATCTCACAAAAGCCGGGAAACATCAGAACTAGACCTATTTGGAGAAATTACTATTCCTAATGGAGTCTACAAATGGGAAAGATCACAAAAGCATGGAAACATCACTACTTTTGCCTAATGGAACTCATGAGGGATTTGGCAAGGCTTATGTAGGTTTTAACCCCGTACAGAAATTACCTGCATACAATTCTAAATGACAGGAAAAATAAAAAAGTGAGAGCATAACATATAAAACACATATACACAGAGATTTCCAACTGGATCCCAAAACCGGGACTACCAGCTTGATTTTTCATTATGTTCCTTTCAATGTTACAATACATATTTATACATGCTGAAGCATCCAATACCATGGACTGAAAAACCATCACGTCCAATACCATGGACCAAAAAAAAACCATCGATCCAATACCATGGACCGAAAACCATCGCGTCCAAAAAACATGTGCGAAAATCATGCACAAAACCATAGGTGGGTCCGCCCAACCTAACATAGGGTCCAAAACCAAAATTTTCCAGGGTGCTGCCCCAGACCCATAAAGTGGGGTTATAGGTACCCCTCAAACCCCCTATTAACTATGTGGACAGAATATAACACAACCCAACA
>APFE030979630.1:46549-81124 GCA_000404065.3 Pinus taeda
ATTTCAAGTGACTTTCTCTCTCTTTGAAGTTTTGACATGAAGAGCAGAGGTATGGGGCTTGACAAAGAGGACAATGTGGCTATTGATGAGGCCACATAAACTGCAGATAGTCAAGGTGACAAAATTCAGTCTAACAGAAATGATTGATATCCCCGACCTGTATAAAATCACCAATGACCCCATCTTTAACAACTTACCTTGGCCTCCAATCCCACACAAAATTCCCATAGACATCTCGAAGTTTGAAGGGAAACAAGGGGAGGATCCGGGTACACACATCACCACCTATCGTTTATGGTGCATTTCTAACTCCATGGTGGATGATAGTATCCAGTTACGTCTCTTTCCCCACACCCTCACTAGCAATGCAGCCAAGTGGTACATTGAGTTACCACACGTGTCACTCAATACCTTTCACACTTTAGTGATGGAATTCTTAAAGCACTTTCAACTACCCATCCACTATGAAACTAGGATGGAACTCCTTACTTCATTATATCAGGACATCGCCACCCACATCTCTGATCATATCCATGAATGGTGATGTAGGCGGAGGCTAGTCAAAGTTCCCCTACTAGACTATCTATTAGTGGATTGGTTTTGCAAATCTCTTCTCCCTCAAATTGCTAAATATGTCACCTTAGGTGATGCGGTCACAGAAGACCAATCCATTCATTGTGCCCAACACTTAGATTTGATTTATTCATAGTCTAGCACATTATACGATATCATTCCCAGTGGCCCTAGAAACTCCAATTCTTCCACTACTCAGCAACTCGGTGCGCACACCGATGCTATTATCGACACTACCTCCAGGGCTGCAGTAAAACAACTTAGCGATCACATTGCCTAGTTGTCAGTTGACCCCTCTACCAAATCGACAACTCTTCCTACCGCTGCGATAAAATTTGTGCAATCTACACAAAAACCCGATGGTAAGAAAAAGAAGAATAAGAAAAAGACACTCCTTTTGAAGAAAAGTCAACCACGTAGTACAACCCAAAGAAGAAAGTTGTTGTGCCTTCTGACGATGGAAAGGAAAAACCCACCAAATTCCTTGCAAAATCTATGTGGAAGACCATATGACATATCATTGTTCGCGTCTCCAAGAATGCATAGATTTCCTTGCTAAAAAGGACACTAGCCAGACTCCTGCAGTCCTAAACGACCCTTTTCCTGCTCAACAACAACAACACCTTATTGCAAACCAACCCCAACCCTAGCAAGGGGGAAATGACAATTCACATCATCCTTCAGCTGGTGAAGGACCATCTGACATTTACACCTTTGAAAAGGTAGATCTACAAACAAGAGCCAAAACTTATGGAGCTCCAGTCGCTAATGCTGAGGAACCTTCCTCGAGTCAAAACCCACTGTTGCCTAACGATATTCACATTGAAAGGCCGATTGCTGATCTTGTGATTCGCCCCCAAAAAGGGGTACTTCATCGCACAGCACATAATACATCTACACGTGCTGCCAAAAACTAGAATATTTTAGAAGATTTGGCACAAGCACCATTAGCTATGTCAGCGCTCAAAGTATTACAAACCTATCCAGCACAAACGAAATCCCTGCTTTCAAAAATTGGTGGGGTCGAACCTCAGGATTCCATGCTTGCAATTTTTGACATGGAAAAATGTAAACCTCCCCTTTCACACAATCTTGAATTTTAGGTGCAAATATTTTCTAAAGGACGAGGAGTACATAGAACTATCATTGACAAAGGTGCCTCAACCTGTGTCATGTTGGTTTCATGTTGGCTCGCTTTGGGTTCTCCAACCCTATCCCTGCCGTCGAATTCCCTTAAATCTTTTGATGGCCACACTTTGATCTGAAAAGGTTACCTAGCTAGCTACCCCATCACTTTGAGTGGGAAAATGGTAATGGTGGTGTGGATCAAAAAATTGACTATAATCTACTATTGGGTCGCAGCTAGAGTTATTCCATGACTGCCATTGTGTCTATTGTCTTTCACATCATCCTATTTCCATTGGATGGAAGCATAGTCACAGTGGACCAACAATCCCTTTGCACCCCAGATTACTCCTCGTTACCTAGCGGCTATGTACCCTTAGTGGGTGGTGTACGTGACTCTTACGTCTGTATCGGTACCAGTCTATTGAAGGGTTCTTCTCTGATGCGTTGCTTTCCTCTCCTGTTTCCCATGGTTCCACAGATGGTCTCTACGGTTTTATCCATTCCTCATGAACCGACCGATCCTTGGATCCTCCCACCCCTTCAGAAATTTGTGCTTATGGAGAGAAAATGCCACTGTCACTAGCTGAATTGGCCTACCAAGCCATTCAATCTGCATCCAAATCTATGGTCACTTTAGTCACGACCAACGGTACCTCCTCCCCTCCCATAAATGCTCCTTCTTATGATCTCCTCAATCACGTCCTACCTTCGGACGAAGCTATTCGAGAGATCATGTGTTTTGAAGAGCGACCTTTGGAGGAATATCACCATCGTGTCTCGATATATGATTTAGACATGATGCCCATTCAAATCCTATCTTATGGCGCACTTGAAATTGTTCCCTCGCCTTATACGACTATCGAAATTTTGGATTTAGAAGGGAACATGGGAAATCTTTCAAATACATTTCTCCTCGATATTTTTGACAAGACAAGCATCATGGAAAACATCCATGTTGGAGTTGATTGCATTCCTGAGGAAATTGCAAGCTTCACTTGCCTTTTCAATGAATTATGCGATGTATTCACTTGGTCTTACAAGGAAATGATCGACATAGATCCATCTATTTCCGAGCATGAGATCAAGGTATATGACAATGCCAAGCTACCAAATGCTTCGACTAGTCCACCCCTGTAAAACTATTGGCATCAAGACTGAGGTGGAAAAATTATTACGTGCTGGTTTCGTCTACCGCGTTCTCTTAACAGAATGGGTTTCCAATCTGGTTCCTGTAAAAAATAAATAGAGTACCATCCACATTTGTGTCAACTATCAAGACTTGAATGATGCGTGTCCAAAGGATAATTAAATGACACCATTCGTAGACCAAATAATTCATGACTGCGCCAGTTGTGAATCCTTCTCTTTCATGGATGGTTTCTCAAGTTACAACCAGATCACCATAAAACTGGTAGACCAACAGAAAACACATTCATTTTCCCTTGGGGAATCTTTGTGTATTGAAAACTCACATTCGGTTTAAAGAATGCTAGAGAAAAATTTCAACAGGCCATGGACTATGCATTCCATGACATCAAACATATTGTTCAGGCTTACTTGGATGACCTGCCAGCCCATTCCAAGAAGCGAGCTCAACACCTAGATCATTTATGAGCAATTTTCCTTAAGTGCAGGTTCTATAACATATGTATGAATTCGTATAAATGAATTTTCTTTTTCGAGTTTGGATACCTACTTGGTTTCATTGTCTCCAAGTATAGGACTAGGGTTGATCCTGATAAGGTAAAGGCGATTACTAAATTTCCTGAACCATAATCCATTTTGTAGCTCCAACGTTTGCAAGGGAAAGCAAACTTCTTACAACAGTTCATTGTAAACTATTAAAAGTTGATGAAAGGCTTTATGCACCTACTCAAGAAAAGAGTACCATACTTTTGGGATGATCAAGCTCAATGATCATTTGATGACTTGAAAAAAGCACTTATATTAGCCCACTCCTTAGTGCTCCCAACTATGGGTGGGACTTTCCCCTCTACCTGGCAGCCTCGCCATCCTCTCTTGGAATGGTCTTGGTTCAAACTCATGATGATATGAGTGAGCATGTGATCTTTTATCTGTTGAAAGGCCTGGCTGGGCCTGAACTCAGATATTCACATGCGGAAAAGCTATCCTTGGCAATTGTCTTTGTTGTCAATCGATTCCGATACTATATACTACTGTGACATACTACCTTCATTACTTTGGAGAATCCCATGAGGCAAATTTTGTCTCATCAAGTCATTGGAGGAAAATATTCCAAATGGATAGTTATCCTCCAACAATTTGATTTGGTTTTTGCCACTACCAAGGTGAAAAAATCCCTAGTTTTTGCCAAGCTTTTGTTGGATCTTCCCATTATCGATCCCAAAGAGAGAGCCCACAATCCTCTCCCGGATGAAGTTGTCTATTTGATCGACTTTACTGAACCTTGGTATGGTGACATTCTTGTCTACCTCCAAGCACAAAATTTCTGCCTTGAACTATTGTCAAGTGACAATCGTCACATCCGCAACCAAGCATGGCACTATTTAGTGCTAAACGATACTTTATATCATCATGGCACTAATACAATTCTTTGATGTTGCCTCACTCATGAAGAGGTGGAATATGTTTTAATTGACTACCATGCTAGGGCATGTGGGAGTCATCATTCTAGCATGTCTACTACTCAAAAACTCTTATGCGTAGGCTACTACTGGCCAACCTTGTTCAAAGATTGTATCAAGGCTATCCAGCAGTGCCACCCTTGTCAAGTGTTTACAAAGAAAATGTGTGCTCTTCCGGCCCTACTGCACCCGGTTATCTCCATGGGCCCATTTTCCAAATGGGGTTTAGACTTCGGCACTTGCAACCCCACATCCTTTACCAGACATAACTACATTATTATAGTTGTGGACTAGTTCACGAAATGGGCCAAATCCCTTCCCACTTTTCGGGCTGATGGAGAAACCGTGGCACTATTCTTGTTCAATCAGGTTATTTGTCACTTTGGTGTACCCCACATGATCATTATAGACCATGGGTCTCATTTTCAAAATCACATGATGTCTGACTTAACATTATTTCTCAGTTTTCACCAGGACCAATCGTCCTCCTACTACCCCCAAGCTAATGGCTACATAGAAGATGTTAACGGCATCTTAAAGACCATGATCTTTAGGTTAGTAGGGAATCAAAAAAAACCATTGGAATTGAATGTTATATCCTGCGCTATGGGCATACCGAACTTCAGTAAAAATAGCTACTTGCTTTACACCTTTTCAACTAGCTCATGGCCTGGAAGTAATTTTACCTATCAAGTGTCATGTCCCTTCCTTACAAATCATTGTTGAACTCTTGCTTGGCAACTCTGCCGAAGAAGAGCACCTACTATACCTCAATCAACTCGATGAAATCTGTCGAGATGTTAAATTAGCACTTGAAGCCCACAAGCGCGGGTGAAAGCCCAGTATGACAAAAAGTTCAAGCCTTGTTCTTACTAAGAGGGAGATCTTGTTTTACTCTATGATAAAAACATGACCTTTTGGGGGCAGGAACACTTCAACCCTTATGTCTTGGTCGATATGTTGTCACGAAGGCCCTCTCAAAAGGGGAATATGAACTTTAGGACTGGGATGGCATCCCACTCACTGAGCCTCGAAACAGGCTCTATCTAAAAAAGTATTATGCCTAGTATTGCACTAGGCATGCACTTTGTAATTTTATGTATTTATAAGTTTTGCTTCTTTTTGATGTGACTGAACACTTTTTGGTATTTTTTGAAGCATTTGTCTCATACATATTTCTCATTGTGCATATGTCTTCATTACCCTTACCATACGTAGGATGAGCGAATGGTTCCAGTGGTCACACATGACACATTGCATCAGCTACTTTGGTCATTTAAACACCTGAGTCGGAACTTCTTTGTTCCGGGGGAGTCTTTCCTTGTACTACCACCAACAATATTTTTGAGTACATGTCTATAATTTCACTTCTCACTGAAGCGTATCTTGGGACATCTCCAATCTGGTGGTCAGGGTAGACTCTCATCTTGTCGTTAAGCAATTGACAAATCATTATCACATTCGTAATACAATCTTGTTACATCATTATCTAAGGGTATGACTCTTGGAACGTCAATTTGAGTTTATTTCATATGAACACATTCCTCGAGAATTTAATACATTTTCTGATTCATTGGCAAACTATGTGTTAGATTGGAATATGTCTCATCTATTATAGATACATGTATGGAAGTAAATATTTACACAGGTAAAAATTTACTAAAAACACTTAAAAAACATTTACATTATAAAATACCAAAATATTTGTATATATGTATATATATATATTATAATATAGATATATATAATATATATAATATATAGATATATCGATCCAGTCTTTTACATCAAAAAATTTCCCAAAACTTGGGTGTTTTTAAGTACACAATGGCTACTAAGCCTAGCTATAAACACCCGCCGGTTATACCATGCACATACTAACAAAGCCTAGTTCAGACAATACAACTATAGCTATCCTCCAAAGAGGAAACAAACTTTGCTTAGGCACACCAACCATGTGTTTCTGCTTATGAGTGGGGATCTCCCTCATAAGAAGGGGGGAAACCCATACTTATTCCTTCAAGGTTCCTCAGAACCTCACGAAGACTCTGAGCATCAACCCCACCTTCGGGTGGTTGGCAACCTTACCTCACTTGGCGAGGCTCACCTGCAGGTCGCACCACTGCCACATCTGTGTTAAGAAAAAAGCTTCATGTCAACACTTGTTCACCCATAAAATCAATAGAAACATTACATAAACATTTAAAAGCTTAAAAATACTTAATTACTATCAAAGAAACCTTCTTATCTTGAGGCCCCTAGTTTGTACCGGGTAGTAAGATTAAGTCAGGATCACCTATGAAGTCCATGCCCTCATAGGCGTAATCATCTATCATCATGATCTGACCACTGAGCCATTCGAAGAAATCCTCTTCAAAAAAGTGCTGGATGGGACCTCATCTAGTGCGAGGATTGAGAGATGCCCATCACCTCTACCTAGGCTCTCTCGGATAAAGTGAACCTAAACTCATCCATGGTTGCATAATTGGTACCCTCTCAAGTATAAAGGATACAATGAGAGTACTGTAACCAAAACTCTGTTGGGTCTAGGTCTTACATGCAGTCAACTCTGCCTTTAGATAACAAAGCACTGCCTCACACCAGTTGAAGATCTATGACTGGAAAAAATCAATGGTAAGTAATAGTTGGGCCTTTGTCGCGACATGGGGAATTTTGGACCCCACCAAGTGCACAATCATCCATAATATAGCCCTCACAGACCTGGATCTGATCCACTCTATAGGGGCCTTGTTGCTCACAAGTATCTTCTTAAGAATACAATAAGCTCAGACCAACTCTAAAGTGGACCAGGGATCGGGCCTACCATCAGTCAAGTTCTCTCATGCTCCTTGTCATGATAAACCTGTCAGAAAATAGGTGTCATCTCAGTCAATTGCAAGCTCATGGTCCTCGATCTTGAATAGCCCTCAATGTTCATCCCAACACTGAATGATCCAACTCAAAAGTTCCTCTTAACTTTTAATTAGGTCTAGCTGTGCATATTTCGTCAAATCACATCGAAACAATGCAATTATACAAGCTGGATGATTTCGTATAAGTAATTTCTATCGATCATGGGCCCGTTCTCTCCATAAACTAGTCATGATTGATCAAAACCTGCACAAATCAACCCAAAAATCAGTGCAAATGGGGCCAAAAATCTTGGGAAATCAATTGTTGGGGTTTTAGAGTGTACCTTCATGCACTAATTCCCCCCTTTGTGGAAAATAGGGAGGACTAACGACCTCCTCCAGGTCATAAAGGGTGTTTAACGCTCCCTGCAGTCCTAGAAGGGGGCGTTAGTTGTAGTCACTGAACTAGGGCCTCCCATATCTTTAACAATCCACCTGAATGCTGCTAAAAAAAGGTTAAATAATGCAAGATAAGGGTTTTGACATCTACCTAGGACAAATGGAAAGTCAAATGGTCACTTGCAGTCATCTGTGGAAGATCTACTCCTCTTTAACTCCAAAACACTATCAAAGCACTCAAATGATGCAAATGGTGAAAGTGGAGGCTCAAAAACTCCCTTATAGTCACTTTGGAGGCATGAATTATCTTAATTGAATTCATTAAAGTAGAATTAGCTCATTTCCTATGATATTTATCAGGCGCCATGTCCACATATTGTCAGAAATTACTCATGTTTTGATGAAAGGATTTTCAGGGCTGAATTGCAAAAATGACCGTGTTCGATTCTCAATGAGCGCTTTCTTTTATGGGATCTTTTCTCGCTCTTAAATTGAAAATCCCTGATTTTTCATCATTGGGCTCGTTAAAATCCTACGACGGTGGTATGTGCACTTTCTTTTTTGGTACTCTTTCTTGCTCATAAATTGAAAAATCCTCGAGTTTTTCCCTTCTTCAGGCTCGTTAAATTTACGAAGAAGGAATGAGAAATTCTTTTACCTCTTTTTCCTTGGTCATTAATCTGAAAAATATACCTCAAGTTTTCTTCATTTGACTTGTTAAAATTTGATGAAGATCTATTGAGTTTGTCATCACGTGAGTCATTAAAAATTCACAACGAATATTGAGTTTAATCTGTCTCCTTGTACTTGTAACAAAATGAGGCAAACATCTATTTAGCATAGGTTAATCTCTTTATCCGGGCTCAGTAGATTAACTTACAGGAAAGGACCCTTTTGGGGTATACTATTAAACCTTTTTCACACTTGGTTAAAAGCTATGACAAAGGGACCACCCTCGGGTCATTCTTTATGATCTTTTTAGACTCTCAAAATATGAAAATACCATCGAGTTGTCCCGTCTGGACTCATTAAATTAAACATATGAGGAATGGAGTCTCTCTTTATGATCTTTTCAAACTCTTGAAACATAAAAAGAGCGATGATTTTTCCTACCTGGACTCATTAAACTAATCAGATAGGGAAAAGAGTCGCTCTTTATGAGCTTTTCAAACTCTTAAAACATGAAAAGACCAACGAGTTTACCTGTCTGAACTCACTAAATTAATTAGATGGGGAAAGTGGACAATAAAATTGCTTTGTGCCAGTATTTTGAAAATAGTTTTTTGGCAATAGTCGCTCCCTTGAACATGGCACTCCCTCAGCAAAAGCTTCCTTGTGACGACCTCTCAATATGAACCTTACAATCCTATGAGCTTTGCCTATATACCCCGATGTTCTTGGATTTCTGTATCGTAATAGTTTTTGGTGTTCATGAGTCTAGTGTTGCATGGTTAAAACATTTGTGTCATGCCTTCTATTGTTCAAGGGAAAACCTTTATCTTTTGTTTCCTCCATCAAACCATCAAGAATATTCTTCCATCATGTTCTCTATTGTTTTGACCCAATGCTCAAAATATTATTCGAAAAAACAATCATTCTTGTCCCATTTTGTGTCGACTGATGTAGGACACATTATTTCCTACCTTTCAACTTCAACACTCTATCTAGGAAGCAAACCCAGAAACACTTCAGTGCCTTGGAACTTGCAGACATTAGTGGCAGGTTACATTGTTTTTGGTCAGGGGTTTTCATTATTGGCTCTTGGTTAAATGATTCTACGAGTGTTTGACGACAAAAAACTTATTCACACTCAATATATTGTATTGTGCATCTTGGAGACTATCACCATTATTAGTGGCCATCCTCGCTTTTGTTAATAGTCTCCATTACTGACTAGTAATCAGACGATTTATTACATGTTTGACCTCAATGCCTTTATTCACATGTATTGAACTATGTTGTTATAGTGAAATGGAAATCAAGACCTTGGGTAGAGGCTTACATAAATCAGCCTTGTTTCCTCTCCCAAGTTGCGTTTATTTTCTTTTGGAGACAACTCATCAGAATGATCTTATTATCACATAGGTTCTACATTGTGCTTATCTGTGGCCATGATCGTCATATCTCCTTTTCGAAAAATCACTCTGACATAGCTACTGAGCATGGGAATGCTAGACTCAGGACATGATTTTAGTTGTTTTATATATGTGTTGTATCAGATTTATCGTATTCCCAAAGTTCCAATAATCTCTCTCCTTTTTCCAAAGAAAAGGACAATTATATATAAAGTATTTTGGCTATCGTCTCTGCCTCTAATATCACACTTTAGGGGGCATCTATTATATAGGAAAATGACCTCCTCATCAACTCATAAGAGAAGAGTAGGATGAATGAAGGATTGATCAAGTTCATAGGCCCATTTGTCAAGCTAACACTCTCTAGGAACTAGCAACCTACTTTATAGAGCTTCCTAGAAAGGAAAATGGTGCATTAGTGCCTAGGGTAACTCTGTTTGTTACCTCAGGAAGGGAATTATTCAACCTAAATGAGTTTTTATGGGTCAAAGGAACAATTTGACCAAGAAATATCCCAATATTGTCTCCTATGTCAACTCATAAAAGCAGGGAGACATCAGAGGTCAACCTATTTGGAGGAATTACTATTCCTAGTGGAGTCTACAAATGGGAAAGAGAAACAAAACATGGAAACATCACTACTTTTTCCTAATGGAACTCATGAGTGATTTGGCAAGGCTTATCCTCTCATGCTATATATGTGAGGCTAGGGCCATTATGGAGAACGTCAAACATTTGAAAGGATTTCCTATTTGACTGTTGAGACTAGTCTCTGACTAAGGCATAGCAAGAGGAGGCATAGCAAGATTTTAAGGAAGGAGAGAGAGACGAGCTGGAGGAGTAAAGGAAGGACGATACAAGTGATGGATGTAATCAATATTTTCTACATCAATATAGAACTGCAATTTTGCTGTCCACTCCGTGATGGTGGTAATGTAATTTGTTTACATATTTATGCAATGTCATTATTATGAGTGGCTTAGATACATGTAATTAGATATATTTATATGTTAATGTGTTGTTTGTCAAAGTTATACGCTATGATATTACACTTGTCTTATCTATGTGATGGTTTTGATCTGGAGCTAGCTACGGGATCTTCCACCTTGCTACTTTGCACTCTCTAGCAACACCACAACAAGACTTGAGGTAATGAGTCCTTCTTCCCGCTTTGATTCTCATTTGTTTAACATAGATATGCATGCATCTTTGTGACAAATGTAGTTAATCTGGTAGCCTGTCAAGGATCCTCGGAAGGTCCTTGACAATTTCTACATCACCAAACACTCGTGCATTAATCCCTATAGCAAATAATTGTGTTCTGAGAAACTTTTCATCATGTAAAAAAATTCATTTTTTTTCAAGATAAATCCAATTTTGCAAGGGTTTGCTATAAGATGTATGTATGGGGATAATATCACTTAATAATTGCATGGAGGGTGAGGAGAAAATATGCCACTTACCCCTCTTTGGATAATTTCCTTATGATTGTGGGGGTTTGGAGGAAGATTCTTGTTGATTCAAACCATCTTTCACCTCTTGGCCTGATCCTGTAGCACCTCCTCTGCAATCCTATAGAAATTTTGATAATATTGTAGAAACTGTGTTCGATCTTGTAGCACCTACTCCCAATCTTGTAGCTCCTCTCTATTACCCTAGGGAACCCTAGTCATAGTTGACTCAACCTTCAATGTCTTAGTGGGTCTCTCTAACTATTTTTGGAATGAGCTTTGGTACAACTAAAGTCGGGCATGTCCTTTTAATTCCTCTTGTGGTAGTGGGATCAACGTGCTTGGTGAGTTGTCCCCTACACATATTTCCTTTTTTACACATTGGCACTAGTCCTTGGAGTTATCACTCTACCACTCTAACTTTTCCATATTGCATGGAATGGTGAGTGAACTGCAATTTTACTTTTTGGGGGTGGCCAAGTTTGCTGGGAACCTACAACTGATAAAAAATTATTCTTCATTCACTAATTTTTTTTTTTTAAACCACTACGTGCTTAAGGGAATAGGTGAGGAGTATCATAATTGAGCCTACCTATGATGTTGAGCTGTGTAGATGCATGCATGCTACTACTGAAACAACAATTCATCTGCTAGCCTCTAAAGGTGCTATCTTCCATGCTCTTTTTTTATGCATATGTCCTCATTTGATTAAAATATTTTACTAATATTCTCTGATGAAGTAATTTTTTTTTGTTTTGGATTTTTTGTTTTTTGTTTTGTTTTGTTTTGTCTGTTTGTTTGTTTTTTTTTTCTCGGTTCTTCCAATGTTCAATCTGCCCTTGTTGGACTAGATTAGAAACCTTGCATCTTGGTCTCAAGGATGGTGTTTCTTCCTAAGATGTAAAAGATGGCCTCTTGATGGTTAAGGATGGTCAAATATTCATTCTGGAGCTGCAAAACATCTTTTCTTCTAGTTTTGTAGGGTTTGTGCAAGCTACTACATGATTTATTTCTTTCTTGAAGTAGTCACACAACCCCTTCCAAAACCATAACTACCTTCATGAAATGCACTTAGTAATTTGGACAATTCATGGTGAGCCTATGGAAAGGGATTGGGAACTCTAATGGTGGTGAAAACTTGTGAAGAAGGGATGAAAACAAGGTCTTTTTATGAACATATGTGTATTTTTGGAAGGGAAAGTGGTTAAATGGTGCGGGTGAGAGGTGAAGGAGGTGTGGTGAAACTCTATTATAATTTCCCTAGGGAAAGATGGGTTTTTATCCCTTTCCCTAGGCTGATATCAATACTGTAGAAATTATGGTCAATCCTGTAGTAGTTCAGAATAATCTTGTAGCATTGTAGGATTGAGGTAGAATTGAGTGTAGTTGCGTGCTTGATGATGGAGGCCTTTAGGGAGATGGGTGGAATGATGGAGGAAACGCAGGAGGCTATTTTGGGAGATGGAGAAATGGGATGTGGACCCTTTTTCCTTTGATTTCTATCCCTTTGACTGTGGCTAGAACCCGGCAAAAAAAAAAAAATTAGTAGAACTGGTGTAAGGGATCCTTTACCGATGTGTGCTTCCTTTTTTTTATTTTGTTTAGACCTACGGACTACCTCTGAAGAGGTTTTCAATCTACAGCCCTGCCCTAGGCACCTAAGAGAGGGTTTTCACTTGGGGATATATTCCTTTTATATTTTATTTTTCTGTTCTTGGGATGCCTCATGGAGGTTTTAAACCCTAGAGTTTTCCTTAGATGCCTCATGGAGGTTTTCACCTAGGCCCTTTATTTTTTTTTTCCTCCTTCTTTTGTTGATTATAGGCTGGATGAATTGAGGTCCATGAGACCCCCAATTACATTCATATCATTGCTTATTAAAGTAGTAAACTCCTCTTTTGACATAGGCCTTTTTGATAACTTGTACTGGTAACCATTAACCAGTAAGATAATTCCTTCCTCATCAATCTTTCTTAGTTGGAAAAATACATTCTCATAACATTTTTCCACTAGGTAGGGGCCCAATCACCTTGTCATTAATTTCCCTTTGAAATAGTTGAACCTTAAATCATACAGGAGGGCCCAATAACCCTCTTGAAATGCTCTCTCCCTAATATGTTTACCATTCCATATCTTCCTTTGTATTTGGTTTACCTCAGTGTGAATGATAGCCTGCAATCTGAACTCATCCAAGCCATTGAGTTGAAGCAACCTTTCTTGTTGTATTGTAGTGAGGTCTAAATCCAACTGTGCTTCCATCCTGAAGGTATTGTAATTGAACTCAATGGATAAAAAGGATTTGTTTCCATAGACCAACTTGAATGGGGTGAATCTAATAGTGGTTTTTGAGGTGGTAGTGTAGGGTAAGTGGACTCTACAAGTTGGAATGCCCAATCCCTTCTGATCTAGTTGAAAACCTTAGTAAAGTTTTCTCCAAGGCTCTATTTGTGAGTTCCACTTACCCATTTTCCTGAGGGTGATAGGTAGTGGATTTCTTGTGCTTGATATGGTGCTGCTCCATGATGTCTTCAATCAAATTTGAGGTGAAATGTGCCCCTTGATTAGTGACCACCTCCCTTGGAAAATAAAACTTGTAAAAGATGTTCTCCTTCAGAAATTCTACCACTTTCTCCTCAATTTTTGCCTTCATTTCCTTTTCTTCAACCCACTTGGTCAAGTAATCAGTTCACATAATGATGTACCTATTTTTCCCAGATGGGGGATCAATAGGCCAAATGAAGTTCATGCCCCATTTCTCAAATGGCTCCAAAGTCACTTGAGGTTGTAGGGGCATTTCATCCTTTGGTGTAGGTGTGCCCATCCTTTGGCACTCATCACACCTAATAGTGTAACTCCTTGCATCTTGATGTAGAGTTGGCTAATAATATCTAGCTTGTAAAACTTTGAATCTTGTCCTTATAGCAAAAAAATGGCCTCCACAAGGTCCATCATAGGAGGTTAAGAGGATGTCAAAGATCTGCTCCTCTCTTACAAATTTCATCAAAATCTTATCTGGCCCCAACTTGAAGAGATTTCCCCCAATCCGGGTGAAAGGAACAGTCTTCTTGATAATATTTCTCTTCTCCTTTGAGGATAGATTAGGAGTTAATATCCTAGCAACCATGTAGTTTTCTATATATCCAAACAAAGGAGATAACACCAAAATGGAAAAGAGATGTTCATCTGGAAGTTGATAATCTACCATCTCCTCATCTGTAGGAAAGGTTAGTCTTGACCAAAAATCTGCAACCACATTCTCTTTCCCTAGTTTTTCAAGAATAGTTAAATCAAATTGATGTAATAGTAACAACCATCTAATGGTTATAGCATTGACATCAATTTTATTCACTAAATACTCAATGGTTGCATGTTTCGTGTGAATAAAAGTTTGCTATCAAGTGATATAGTGCCTTAAATTATTCAAGGAGTGCACCACAACCAGGAGTTCTTTCTCAATGACCATATAAGTAATTTAAACCTTAGAAAGGTTCTTACTAATGAGATATATAACATAGGGTAGTTAGTATTCCACTTGTCCTAAGGTTGCTCCTACAACTTTATATGAAGCATATGTGTGGATATGGAAAGGAAATTACCAATTAGGGCCCCTAAGGATCAGTGCAGTGGTCAACTTCTCCTTCGGTTCTTCAAAAGCCTGTTGTCATTCATCTGTCCAACTAAAGTATGAATCTTTAGCCAACAATCCAAATAGGGGTGAAGCCAATTTACTAAAGTCCTTAATGAACCTTCTATAATACCCATCCAATCCAAGGAATCATCTAACATCCCTTTGTTTTTGAGGAGTAGGGACCCTTTTAAAGATGGAAACTTTTTGGTGTCCAATCTGTATCCCTTCCTTGGTGTTATGAGGAAAAATACCTCTTACAGACTAGAGAAATCTCCCTAGAATTCTAAGAACCCTAGTAAAAAACACACAATAACTGCTACCTTTCTCCAAGTTTTGATTGTTTGAAAGAAATGGAATTAAAGAGGCCTCTTACCGGTTTAGCAAACTGATTGATGAAGTCCCTCAAATATTTCTATCACTCACTCTTTGATGCTCCAAATTTCCTGTTGTCACTCCCAAAAACTTCTCCGTAATATTCTAAAAGAGATGTGTAAAGACAAAGAAAAATAAGATATCAAAGAATACATCATATAATCAAATACATAATGAACTAATTGACCAATTATACATGTAAACTGATCAATTATGCAACCAAAACTCATGTAGGTGATCAAGGAATCCTACAAATTAAATCAATGGAGATGCAATTGAGAAAGAACAATTTCTTATATTCATAAAATTTGAGAAAATCCTTACAACAATGTAGCCTTGATGTATCAAGCCCTTTCTTCAATCTCCAACCCTCTCCCTTGGATGACAAGCCTTCCAACCTAATCTCATCAACATAAACCCACTTCCAACAATCCTTTCTCAATCCTCAGACATGTAGTGGCTTTATAAGCCAAGGATGAGAATTTATGGATCCATTCTCCAAGGGATGAGATCCACTATTAGTGAGATAGAGGTTCCACAAAGGATGGGGAGTTACTCCATGATGGGAGGGATCAACACTGAATAGGAACTCATTCAAAGCTTGTTAGCTGGGATAGATGATACCAACAATGCTTCTAGACTTTACTTTTTATTGTCACATACTTCAAGTCATGTTCACAGGTCATAGTGGAGGTTAGTGCGTACTTCTGCATAGATAATAATGGTCTTCCCTCCATATGTGCATGAATCAACTAGGTAACTGCGAATATAGCCAAAATCAGGGTTTTGAACCATAAGATCAAGAAATTCCACTTTATTTGGGATGGTTTAGTTTCAAACTCTGCAGGGTAATGCTTTGAAACACATGTATGGATAGGAAGAGATCCAAACTGATTGCCATTTCCCTAATGCTAAAAAATGACGTGTAACATATTTCCCCCTAAAATGCAAAGTCATAAGAAATATTTTGATGACTAAAGTGATTTATCATGCGAAGGTTTGGGTTAGAGGCTGTAGTGAGAGACCTAAAGCAATCAAAGAAATTTTACAATGCAATATATAATATCATTGCTGAGGTAGGCATTCCCATACTCATAACATAAATTTCTCAAAGCACACTACAAAAATACATCTAAAGATCCATGCCAAAAGATGACATAGTATGCATGCAACCATTAAAGGATCTATGTTCACAATCATGAATATTTAATAACTCCATGTAGCTTGGATGGATGAAACTAGATCTAGGGTGTTGATATCCATCTCTTGATCCGTAATAAGAAATATAGCCATGTGAGTGAATTTCTTGAAGTCGAACATGGTACAAGCAACTTGACTACTAGTCAATGATGTTAACCATTAACAAGTGCGAGAGAAACCACCAATAATGACAATGGCTCTCAAGGTACTTCCAGTACAATCTATGAAGTGTGAATAGATGATTTGATGTCAAACACTAATAGAATCATTCGATCAAATTCCAATGATGAGAACTTATCATCAAAGGTGAGAAACCTGCCATTAAGGCATGCACTCCTCAAGGTACTGAAGTTTTCTAGATCAAATTCCTAGATAATGAGATGAAGTTGATAGGAAGTGATCTGTCGTAGAAGAGCTTATGTCATGAAACTCATGTCAAATTTTGAAGAATAGTAGTTTATAATAATTATGGATTGACTCAAGGATGGTCGATGCAATTGAAGGTGAAGACTAGCAAAATAATTTTGATTGAGGTTGAACTTCTATTGAACATATCAGAGACATGACATGATGACTTGGCAGAATTTTCTAAAAAAATAAAACCCAACCCAATTGAAGACTTTCAGTGAGGTATGGCCAACTGAGTAACAAATGAATTTCCCAACGCAAACATGAAAGTGATGGAGTTTTATGTTCAAGAGTGACATAATGCCTTTTACAAATGCAAAACAAATATTATTTCTCACTTTTCTCCCCACCATTACTGGCAAGTACCTCCTTATTTTTTACAAGCTTGAGGAGGATAACATATGCTTGTCCTATAAGCTCATACTTTGGACGAGTCCTCCAAAGTATTTTTAACGAACCCTAAGAACGAGTGGTTCAGTCTTGTCATACTTAACGAGTCCTATACTATTTAATTTTTACGAGTCCATTAAAGGGGTAACTCAATGTAATTTTCTTGTTTAAAGAGTTTGAAAATACACGAAAAAAGAACTCATTCAATTCTTTTACTATAAAATTTTAATGAGCTTGAAGAAAGTAAAGCTTAGTTTTTTTTTTTTTTTTTTTAGTTTTGGGGAGTTAGAAGAAAAACGTAAGTAAACTCCAGAATGTTCTTTTCCGTACATTTAGTCCCTCAAGCCTGAAAAAGGATAAAATAATGCAAGAGAGAACTCTATTGACCATGATTAGTCAAAATATACCTATTTCGTAAATAGTCAATTTCAGTTCGTAAAAGGGGTAAACTTATATTGAAAGGACAATTATTCATTTACTTTTATGATTTCGAGCAATCAAGTACTCGAGGACCTTTTCGTTTTTAAGGAGTCTGAAAAGGGCGTAAAGAGAAATCCATGGTTTCACTTTTTCACAAGTTTCAATGAGTTTGAAAAAGTGATAGAATGTACTTAGTACCAAAATAATATGCTTCCGTAATTATACTATAACCTACACACTTAAACTCAAAATAATTATTTCTACTTGAAAATCAAATGAAAACATTTATAAAATTAGACTCAAAAAGTTAATAGATACACAATAATATTTAATTAGCCCTAAAAACTTATAAAAAGCCCAAAAAAGTAAATTTTTTTCCCCATTTGCATTTTTACCCTTTTGAGAGAGATAGAAGTCATTTTTTACCAGAAATTTCTGAAGCTGATTTCGGGCAAACCATTGGATGAAATCACGAGCCACTTTTACCAGGTAAATCATCTATTGGATCTCTTCATTTTCATGTCAATTTGTTAGTTTTTAACCGTGGATTTTGGTTTCTTGGGGAGGGTTTTGTAAAATGTTTCTCACCCTCGATGTGCATAGGCACCATTTATCGGACTTGCACACACTAACATAATTTTTAAATATGTGTGCGCGGTTTCAAGGAAATAAACTGAGTAAATGTACATGCACAATATCTGAGGGCAAGAAAAAACAAATAAAAATGCCCCAAATTTTTGCTAAATCTCTCAATATTTGTTTCTAATTATTTTTAATGTTTAATTGCAGGGTTTTGAACCATAAACATGGAATGGAGAGAGCATGAGCATGAAGAACAAAATATACTTGCTCTTAATGACCCAACAACCATACAAACCCTGAGAAATTGCGGATTATACAAGTTTTTCACCATTTCGGGCATGAGGGACCAATTAGACTTTCTTGAATGGATGGAAGGCAATTGGAATGTCTAGGAATAATGTTTCATAGTTGGAGACCACAAAATTGTCATCGATGCTGATGACATTTATTTCCTAAGTGGATTTCCACGTCTTGGCGAGGAAATCAACTTGTATGGTCATATGTGGGGTGGCGACAATAGTGCTACCTATTTGATACAATATTATACTAATGGGGTTTCTCTCAAAGATGATCGAATTGATGTCAAGACCATATCTCATATTCCTTTGAAAGCCATTGGGTTTATTGTTGCATGGTTGTGGGGTAGTTCAACTTTACATTTTGTCATTAGGGATTAGATGCAGATTATTTTGGATTTCTTTAATGGTACCATATTTAACTGGTGTGAGGCTGTAGTTGCCAAGTTGAAGGGGAAACTGACCAGGGGTAGAACGAGCAGAATAAAAAACTTTGGGTGTGGTGCCTTCATTATTTCATTTTCTCTGTAGTGGATTCCCCTTTTGGCTCCAGAGGTATTTGTGGAGAGAAGAGTGCATTGTGAACCTCACATGCTAAAATAGGGTACACTTATTACACACCCCATGGAGGTGGCGAAGGACCAACAGTCACGTTTATCACTAACTTCTTCGAGTGGTTGGAAATCAATATCACCATGATAGAAGAATTTGCGTATACAGGGATGGACTACATAGGATATCCATACATGCCACTACCTCCTGGGATGCAGTCGGGTGCTATAGGTAAAACTTCAGATTTTGGTTGATTTTAATATTTTAATATTTTTAGTTTTTGGAATCCAACTAATTATCCAAAATGATCATGCAGATGTGGCCCCAGTGAGACAATATGGATTACATAGATATGACTGGAGTGGTGAGCAACCATTTTCCCCCATAGTATATGTTGTCACTCACTACTTTATATGGTTATCAATTGCCTAGAGTGTAGAAAAGCAGTGAATTTTAAAGCCATTCCCCAAGCCACATAAGCTCTCAAAGCTTAGTTAGACCCTATCCAATACATAGTACTCAGAAAGAGCTTTCCAATGGTATATGGAAGTCAAGGAATGGGATTCTAGATCAAAAGATAGAGCATGTTGAAGTTACCCTTGGAAAGCCCAAAAAGCAAAGAGAAAACAACAAAGGACAAAGGGAAATTGCAAGTCACAGGACCATGGGCTGATTGTAATCACAAATCGATGCTTTTCTGAAGTGATAACAAGGCATCCAGTGGAACCAGCGATCAACCGATCACCGATATCACAAATCGGCTATCGGCAGGTCTAGGCAAGTTGTGTATCACATATCGGAGGTCAGGGGCCCCGAGCACAATGATCCCACATATCGGCCATGTTAAAGCCCCACATCCTATAGTCCCAGAGTCTTGTGATGCCTCAATCCTACATTCTCATGATCTCACAGTCGTGCAGTCCCGTGATCCCGTAGTCTTGCAGTCCTGTGATGGGCCATCCTTAAGGAATTGCAGGGGGTGAAACACGCTAATAGCACAAATCGTTGATAATTTGGGCCCTCAGTGTTAAATTTTTGGGGAGGGGCTGATTCTATTTCAAAAAGGATTTCATGGAAAAACCAAGGTTGGGAAAACCATTTATCTCTCCTCCACGTGGCAGTACGGAAGGTGGCATGGCCATATAGGGGACACACGTCTGTCAATTTCGGTGTTTTCAAGGGTCCTATAGGGGAATTTCTAGGTGACATGTGTCACCACTCACATGGTGACACGTGGCAATGATGACATCACCCCACATATCAGTGATTGATGATCACACATGCTAAGTAAATCTTGCACCTCAGTCTCTCATGTCGAGATAGTTGGCCAGTGATGAGAAAGAAGTTAAAAGGTACCCCTCTTCATGGTTGTGATTGAAATATCTTTGGTGGGCCTAATCTTACAGATCGACGATTGCAAGGATAAAGGGAAACACCACAGGCAAAACACAGTAACTCTCTGGGATGCAGTATTCTGCATAACAAAGGAAAAAGGCCCACTAGAAAGGTGCCTGAATGCCTTAGCACCCAAGGGCTAACCCCTTGGTCATAGGCCCCGATCATATGATAGGAAAAGTGGAAAGGGGCTAAACCAAAGGGGGGCTGAGGGGGATCATAGCCCACAGATTCATAAAGTTTCAAATAAAAGCACCAATTATAGCAAGGCCTCGATAGCACAATATAGGGAATTGAAGGCGCATGGGTAGGCAATTGAAGTAGTGAGTGAAGTATGGCATAGAAGTAGATCAATATGGGGGGAATCAAGAAGACTTAATCTCATGACATGGTGCTCCATTCTGTCATGTAGAAAGGGAATACTTAGACACACTCCATTCCCAGTCCACGACAAGCATTTAGAGTCGACCCACTCCCTACTCCAGTAAATGAGCTACTTAGGAAGTTAAGGCAGAATTGACAGAAACCAGCCAAGCAGAATGGGAAGTGCATCATGACAGAGATGTGACTTAACCAGGAGCCTCCATTGGAATAGTAGAGGGACACCTCCTCCTTCATCTTTCTATTTTCCTCCATTCATTAGTTATGCAATATCCATTTATTTCCAAGAAAGGGAGCAGATCCTGATTGTAATCTTTTTGGGAAACAATGCCATCCTGGGTCCAAGAAGCTAGACCATCAGATAGCTGCCCTGGGTAGAGACATTTTGTAAACTGTAATTCTAGCTCTCCATCTTCTTATAAAAAGGGGAAGCAACACTTTAAGATGGTGTTGGCTTGTTGGGGCCTGACCTAGGTTCAGAGGTGATTTAGCGAAACAAATCCTGGTAGCCCTTTCGGTAAAAGTCCGCAGAGCGTAGACTGAGGTCTCACCCGAAGTAGTATGGGAGGGTGCTAGAACCAGGTTTCCACACATTGGAGATGTCTGATGAGTTCAAGTGGTTCGCGGTTCAACCCTGCATGTATTCGCTACGTGCACTTACCTGTAGCTCGCAACATGAGATGCTGCCTTCGTGCAACCCTACTCGGGGGCCAAACACTGTTATTACCCAAGAATTTACTAGTACTCTATTGTTAGTTGATTAACTTAGCTTACTTGCATGCTTTAAGTTATATGTAGAAATATAAATCATTCATACAAATGCGCGCAGTAAATAAACAATATAATTGCAATTTATATCAAACATGTAATAGCCTAAGAATAGATACATGGAATTAAGATAAAACTTCTCTTTTTGTTATTTTCTTCCTTGGTTACAGTCTCAACTCCACCCTGAGCACTTAGCTGCAGGGGTCCGCGCACTCAGCTGTAGACTACTAGGCCTCTGCGCACTCATCTGTAGAGCCTTCTCCTACTCTACGACCCAAGACACACTTAAACTCTTGCTCTATGCTTATACTTCCCTATCTATTCCTTCCTTCGTTAGCTATCTTTTACACTTAGAGCCTCACTCTATTTATACAATCCCATAGTTTGTGGACCATGGGTAGCCCGACATTACATTACAAGACTAGGGCAGACAACCTTGTGACTCTATCATACATTTCATGTTCCGCGCTTGTAATTCGCAGAGTCTTTACAACAATATTGGGTAAAAACTTGGGCTTTGAGCCCCAAAACATGCCTTTAGGGGATTCCATTCCCAACAAGCCCACAACACAAACATCGTGACTCGCCCTCAAGTCACTCTACGGTTGCGGTGATCTTGGTGTGGAGTCTCTCCAACTGTTCTCAAACCATGCTGAGGTCAGCACCGTATTGAGTTGCTGCTTGTTGAATCTGCTACATCCGTTGTTACGAGACCTCTGATTTTGGGGTGCTTCTCTGCATTAATGTGTGCATCCCTTGTATGTGCATGAGCTTTCCCTCGATTTTTGTTGTGATAGTGAAGGCTTCGTCAATCCAAGGCTGAATGTGTAGAACTGTGTGCTAGGGAGAGCCATGTGATCCAAGTTCTCAGTGAGCAAAAGATAAACATGGAACAACTCAGTTTGTAGTGCGATGAATCGGTGTCCCAGAAACAAAAGTTGGTGCAGGTGGTAGACGACACTTGTTGCTTGCTACTAGGGTCCCTTCCGGCAACACTATTGTGCTTTCCATCCATGCGCGCAGCATCTGCTTTGCTGCCGAGGATCCTACTACAAGGTGGGTGGAAAGGGTACCCACTTGAGGGGGACACACCTGTAACTCCTGCAGCTACACTCTAAGGGCCCCCAACATAGTCTAGAGCTCCTGCATAAAATCCTGAAGAGCCTCATTTTGGGGGCCATGCCTCCAAGATAGTGATAATGGCATCGTTAGTGGCTACAAAAGGTAGCTTCATCCACTGCTTTGTCAGATCCTTACACGCCCTGATAAAAATGTTGTGCATATAAGCTTTAAAGCTTGGAAAACTCTACAGACTATTGTACATCGTGGGTGACAAGTGCGGCTTTCAGTTGATCCACATCCAGATGTTCATCTCCATGAGCGCCTAGAAGATCTTGATGTCGTGTATCCTTTTCGTGTCCTTCGTGGCCTAGAGCGAGGTGTACTTCGTGGACTATGGTAATTCTCTGTAAATGCTGGGAAATTGACTATCCTCTGGGAGTTCCTCTGCTACAAGCACTATGGATGGTGAAAACCATGCATAATGGAAGGTTTTACCTTACTCCTGGGCTTCACGACAATTATTCAAGAATTCCGAGTAAAGGAATTCAACCCAGTTAAACTGGACCCCCTCCGCACATTGCTCAGCCAGTGTGATCACTGGTGTAGGTACCTCGTCTGCGTGGCAATTTCGCATGACTTTGTTGGCCAGGATTTGGGTAGCTACACGTACCGCATTGTCCTTGATGTTGGAGATATCGTAGCCCCTCTTCTTCTTCTCCAGCTTGTACTTTGTCTTCATGGCCTCCACGAGGGCCAAATCGCTATCCTTCCCTTCTGATATAGTCGCAGGGTCCTTTCCTTTGCATGATAGCTGAGAAATGCAATGGATTAGGTTTTCTGTGATGGGGATAGGCTCCTCCAGCCATAGATACCCATCATGCACCAGGTAAAGCAACTGCCTGATGATGAAAATGGCTATTGGGGTGCAGTGGAAATGCGGCACCCATAGCAGGTTCAGTAACCCGACCTTTTCCACTCCGCACAGCCACTTCTCTGGCTCTAATGTTGTCACCAGCCCCGTGCTATTCTGCTTCATGAGATTCCTAGTCTCTAGGTGAGGGAACTTCTCGTAGTCAGTGAGGTCCCAGTCTTCAAACTTCATGGTTGGCACGCGCCCCAAGTGCATGCCTTCAAACACAATGTCATCTGGGAGGAGCGGGATCTGGAGTGGACTCTTGGTTTCATCTAAGTCCTTGGGTACTTTGGCCTTCCCCTTTCACGATGGGACATATGTGGGAATTATTGTCTTAAAGCGTGTAGGTTGAATATCTTCCTCCATGCCTTTGTCTTCTTCCTCTACAATGATAAGGGCCTGCAAATCTTCTTCCTCCTCATCTGTTTCTATCATGAAAACTTTCCCCTTCTCTTCCATTGATAGTTTGTTGCACGACAGGTTACTCGGGGACACGTGTATTAGAGCCATTACCTATTTATCCTTCTTGGTTCTTGGCGTACGTGGTGATTTGGGGATCTCTGCCACAACCCAGGCACCTTCTAGAACATCCTCCACAACTGGGGTCTACGTAGCCTTGCTGGCAGTTACCTCTTCAATTCCTAGACCATCCTTAGTTGTTGTCATCGTATCTGGGTTGTAATCTATCACACACGAATTCAGGGGCTCAATCAACGCTCAGCTCACAATGCTTAGGGCTCTGCTCAATCGCTCAATTCTCAAATGACCAAGTGTTGTTTGTTGGGAAGCCCCTTGCATTTTATAGTGCCTTTTGAATTTGAATTCGACTGTTCCCCCCAATTCCGAGTCATTAATGCTTTCTTAGCGGTAGATTTTCCCAAATCTTGCCCATAAATCATGTCTTAAATGTCTGCTACCCACTCCATTTGGCCTCAAGTTGATCATCCCATCGTGAACAATGACTTCAATGGTCACTTTCTGGCCAATCCACATGACAACATAGTCCCTCTTGCATGGTCACGAACCTTGTGACTCTTTGCTTCTATGTGTATCTCCAACATCGCGCAGCTCTCGGGCAGGATAGTTTATTGTCCCAAACTCCCTTCCAACTACCTAGAGTGGTAAGACTATCCTTCCCTTGGCTAGTAAAGTGTTCACACCACCCGTGTGGAGTGCCATCCTGTCATCCATCATGGTTCTTGGAGAATCCCGACCTTCTATTGTTTTGGTTGGCATCACACACTTCACCATTTGCAATGTTCTACCCTGGTCACTACGCTTGCTAATATGTGGTCCAAGCCAAGGCATCAGAGTAACTAATTCATGACGATAATTATCAAACTTGTTAGTATGATCGTATGCATCTTGCATTATCATCCTATTTTTCTCTGTGAGGAACTCTTCCTTTATCTTGTCTCCCAGCTTCTTGACCTCTGTATCCGTCAGAGCACTTTTCTCTCTTAGCCATACCCTATCTTTTTCAAGTTTGTGAAGTCTAAGGTTTCCCTGTTGGATTTCTTCCTCAAGTCTCATGTGTTCTCACTCTTGCAGCTATGGGATTCCTTGTTTTCAGGTTTTGCAAACTATTGTATCTACGGGTGCTGTCATGCGCAGACTAGGCTTTGTATACTCCATAGGGATTACAGCATCTACTTCATACTTCAATGTCAGAAGTGCCTGTGTGGTCAGAGTTTTTCACACAGTCATATAAGCCCATAGAACCACTGCTTCACACAAGTCCCAGTGAGTGCATCTCACATGGTGGACCGTGTTCAATGCTTCACATACTTTGTCAAAGGCTTCCATGTAGATAAATTTTGGCCTGCTTGGTTTTATCATACTTCGTTGTTCGCACCATATTCTTGCTCGCTTCTATTTGTTGGTCTTGTTTCCTATTGTAAGGAAGGTGTGCTTTCGTGTAGGTTGCGTACTATACACCTATACCCATCGGGGGAGGTGAGCGCACAGGCTATTTCATCCATCATACCCAACTTCCATCTTCATCTGAGACCTTCTAAACTATATAAGCATTTCCCTTCTGCATTTGCACTAGTCCTCAAAACTTTGTTGGTGTGTACCCCACCACCTTGTGGTGTAGTGCATAGTACCCTTTTCAGAGCATCGAACCGCTACTATTCTGGAACCTCTCTTTCAAATTTGTTCAAGAATTCATCCACCACTGTCAACTATCATAAATAGTCAGATCCCTTACCTCTCTTGTCACACAGCACAATGATCTTACCATCATGTTGCAATTGAGAGTGGTTACCTCATGTAACTGGTTCTACCATCGTTTTATTTCCTTGTCCAAATCTGATGTGCAAGATTTTTCGCACTCCCACAAAATCTTGCCATCCGCTGTAGGATTCACCCAATCCTATTCTAGAGTGGTTATCTTGTAGATATAGTCTATATTTTCATCACTCTCATCTTCGTACACTGGTTCTGTGTAGCGCAATCCTTCCGAAGGGTCTAAAAGTACCACTACGCGTAGTGACTTTTTCTCGAAAATCATCTTGCGCTTCTTTAGATTTATCACTCCATTCATGTCGGTGGCCCAACCTATTCCTAGTAGTGCAGGATAGGGATTGTTGTCATCGACAATCTCTATGACTTAGAAATCTACAAGCATGATTGCACCTTCAATATCTACCATTATTCCCTGCAATCTTCCCATCGGCAAGATGTTTTGCTGGTTCACGATTCACAATTGAATAGGAGACCATTGCAATGCGAGCTTTCCCATGTGTTACCATGTTTGCTTTGGCAGGACATTCACGTTTGACCCTAGATCCACAATCACTTGATCCATTTCATAATCCCTGATTTGCGCAGTCAATCTCATCTCCCTTCCTGTTCATGTTGTGTGCTTCCCGAGCTTCCAGACTATGCGTGGTTCTCCTAACCTAGCACACTTAGTGATGAGTTCTTGTAGTCCCTTCATAGCCTTGCTATCGCGCAACAACTTCATGCATGTCTCTAGAAAGGTAGTGAGCATTGATGGGTCCATCTCTGGTTCTACTTTCTCTTTACTACCTGAAGTGGAGGCCGCTGTGAAGCTCTTCTTAGCTTCCATGAATGTCTCCTTTATGCGCTCTAAATCAAACTCTAGTTCCTTTGATGGAGCCTTGCAAACCTAGGCACTCTCTTCTGGTTGCTTGCCCTTGTCATCTCTTATCATGATACTGCTTCGGAGCATGATGCTTACATTTGGGTCCTCTTCGCGTAGCTCATACCTCATCATTTGCTAGTTCTGAGTCGGGGGAGGCTAGAGTGTTCCTTTATCATGCAATCTCGCTATCAGTGTGGAGAAGTCCTCCATCTCATGATCAAACTAGGTACAATATAAACATGATGCTCTCATCAGATTTGTGCAATCGTGGGAATTATTCCCTGGCACTACGCAATTATAACAAATCAGTTGTCCGTGAGCCCTTCCTTGTCCCATTCCACGTCGACCTCGTCCGCGCCCCTAAAATCCAATGCATGCCATCCTTGTATTTTGAACAAGGGCTCGCGCTTTAGCCTGAACTCTATAGGTAGGGGTCCAATCCATCATCAGTTCATAACTTCTACAGGTGCACTCATCATGGTCTACTGATCTACAAAAATTACAGAACAACCACTGGGACGTCTGCATATACTTCTGTAATAGATGACAGTTATCTGTAGCATGATTTCCTCCTATTTGACAAATCACACACCATAATGTAGGTGCCATTCTCAGTCCTACTTGTGCCTATGGTCTCAATGGCATTAGCCCTCCTCCTACTAGGTAATTTGCGAAAACAAGACAATGGTCCTTGTCATGACCCTGGCCTTTACACTTTATGCACCATACCTCCTCTCGCACCTCTAGGCAAGGGTTCCTATCTAGTTTCAAACTCTGCATCTCCAGACACAAGTTTTTCAGCTACACATGGATTTGTTGGACTCCCAGGCTAGGATCTTGTATTGGAGTCTCGTGCAGTCTCATTGCAATCTCCAAAGCTTCGACCAAGGTGGATAACTTTTGTTGTAACAACATCATCCTTAGATGCGACATTAGTGATGCTACAAACCATGCACGGTGTTGCCAATCCATCAAGGTCATGTTGGCTTTGTGAATCATACCCTTCAGTCTCTAATTTAGCTCCCAGGGGGTCTCGCCTAGAAGGATCACGATTTCCTTAAACTCGATAATCAACTGTGTCTTCGATTTTGGCCTACTAAATTCCTTATTTAGCGCAGCTTGGATATCCATGATTCCCATGTTTAGATTTTCATTAGAATGTTTAATGTACCATGTCAGTGTGCGATCCTACAATGGGCTTACCAATGTTTCCTTCTTTATGTTTTCATCTGCAACTCCTTGTGCTTCCCATACAACCTTTACCATGAACCAAAATTGGTCCAGATCTTCGTTCCCTAATCCTTTGAACACAGGAAACTTTATTGCGCTCGCCATATTGAACTGTGGCAGTGGCGAAGATGGTGTGGGTGGAGATGGGGGTGAAGAGGGTGAAACTGGTGGTGGTGTAGGTGGGGGTGGTATGTGCGAAATTCACTGTCTTATCAGACTAATCGCACTTCTTGGTGAAACCTTTGCCAGCTCTTCCATGCTTTCTCGTTGAGGGTGGTGAGCCCCAGTATTGTAGCTATAATGCTACAACTCCTGGGGCTTCTTGTCTCTTAATTTTATCAACCCGGTAGTTCGTACAAACTTGGAAGCGGCGGTGCTATATGCACAAGTACTAGCTCTTGTCGCAGCTGTCACTTGGTCAGCTGGCACAAGTCCGCTAGGGCTCAAGCCAACTTCTATAGGCTCACAGAAGAAGCTTTATCAAATGATGGACGAAAGCTAGCTCAAAGGAGACTAATCTACTTGACAAAAATGAACTGAAAGCAAATCAAAGCATGTAAGCCTAGGAAACCCTAATTTGACTAGTCTAACTTCTATAATGCAAAGAATGTGAATGAAACTTCTACCAATGCTGCTACTACCTTTAATAAGTGAAAATGCATGGATCTAAACTACTTGCATCATAAAAGACATGTTTTTGTACTTTTTCATTAAGTGGGTGGAATGATTGTGATTTTGTGCTTATCAGGGTTTGGTTGTGCAGATGGGATGGAGAAGGAAGGAAAACGTGGGAGAGGTTGGGGAGGCTAGGAGAGGTCCCTAGGGATTCTTAGCATCCATCCACAGAGGTTCCTCACATTCAGAAGCTCAGAAACCGAGTGAGTGGCCTCCTACAGGATGTCTGCAGGGGATCCTGCAGGATACTCAGAGGTTTCTACAGGATAGTCCTGTAAGTCTTCTACAGGATGTTCTGTGAAATTCTACAGGATGATTGGCCGGGGAGGTTTTGGGAGATGATGGAGTGTTGGAGTGGTGTGGGAGGCTAAGTGAGATGGAGATGGACCTGATGATATATATTCCCTGTGATTAACCTATCAAGCAAATCTGAACATTAAAAACCTTTTCTAATCATCAAAAGCAACCTAAACAACAACGCATCATTTAAATCCAAATAGAAGATTTTATTATGAGAATGCAGCAAAGACACATAAATATAAACAAGGGAGGTACTGGGCGCTTGAGATGGGCCCAACCCAAAGAACTACAGCCTCCCAAGAGAGATTTAGAGCTGGTGCAAAGCTGGATCCATCTTTATTAACAAAGAATGAAAAGTTACATCAAAACTGTCCACAAGGAGAGCTTGAGAAAGAGCTGAAGGCAAAACTAATCCATGCCCTACAAATCGAATTACAAGCTAGCTAACTAATGGCTAAAACAAAATGACTAACTACAAGCTAAAAATGACTACTAGCTAACAAAAATGACTAACTCTAGCTATAAAATGGCTATCAAATGGCTAACCAAAATGAGGCCCTAAGCCCTCTTATTTATATAAATTGAGGACCCAACAGTCCTCCTAAAAGTTAGGGACTTGGCTGCCCAAGACTTGTAGTTAACAGCAGTCCAACTTGACTTGCTTGGCTGCACTTGTGCTCATTGATTTGGTGGCCTTTGAACTCCGAGCTGATGGTGGAGAATTCGAGGTAAGGACCCATAAATGAGGGGAACACCTTCCTACAAATCCTCTAGCTTGTTCTCCCACGAATTTGGCTACCAAGTGCTCATTAAGACCTTCAATTTTGTCTCCAAGTTGACCAACAAGGCTACACAAAGCACCCATTAGACTTGTTGGCATAATGACTAACCAAATTCAATCTATTAACATAAAAATAATCAAAAACATGCAATAAACAAATGAGAATGGTGGACTAAGCCAAATTAGGAAGTTGAATGAGCCCAAATAATTGTACATTTTTGGGGCTCATCATCACCCCCCTACTGAAAGTGTTGCTCATCCTCTGAGCAACCAATCTCTCTCATTGTCTTTGATGGCCCTGATGGCCTCCTTGTCATGCCAACTGTATGGTTCTCACCAATACTTAGAATGGTCTGGAATTGCTTTTGAACTCTTGTAAATCCATCTTTCTTGAAAATAAGAAATCTCTCTAACCACTCCCACAACTGTGACAAAATTCCCTGAGTGAAAGCTAAGAAATTGAGAATAGGCACAGGTCCACCAAAGGAATTCAAGGAAGAAAAGGTAGCGAGCAGGTATGAATACAAGTGGGCAACATCTTGCAGTTCCAATTTTGTCTTTAAGCCTCCATGACCCAGATATACTTTATGCACAGAAGAACCCTCCTTTTTCACTGTAGCTAGAAGCTGGTGCAGATGCCACTGCTGATGGAATGGCCTCAAATACCAGATGTCTGCAGTTCATTTCCAGTGATGTCATCACAAGCATTCTCCATAAATCCACTCGCTGGATTTACAGTTTCCAGATTGGGAGTCTCATCATTTGCCGTGTGGAGTTTGCTTGTAAAAGAGAGAGTTCTTTTTTTGATGAATATCCTTCAGCATGTATTCCAAGCTTTTCGTCATCAAAAGTTTCATCAAGTTTATGTGAAATATTTGGCAAATCTTCTATTACATCAGACCTCGTGACCTTCTTAAACCCTAAATTGGAATCAAGTAAGCCACCTTCAAGTGTCTGTGTTTTGACACTTTCTGAATGAGTTCTAAATTGGCCACCTGTGTGAACACTCAGCCCATCGTCAGACTGCTGCACTACTTCAATATCATTGTCAAACAGGGTGGTTCTGACATCTCTTTCGATAGCTTCTTTAGCTTTTGATTTGATATTTTTACGGACATTTTCACTTTGAGCTTGAGCCTGTTCATAAGAAATGTTATTTGACAATGGAGAATTACCAAATTCATCCTTTTCATACATAAGATTGAATCCCTGTGCAGAACCGATAGGTGTTTCAAACCTTCCTGTTTCAATCGTATTGCCTGTTCCAGACTCTCTAGGAGTTTTTTTCCATTGCCTACAATAGAAGATGAATGAACAGCTAAAGTGAGAATCTCCTTCTCCACTGAAGCCATACCTCCAATTACATCTCTTTCCTTTCCCAGGGCTGGAGAATGCATTCCTGCCTACTTTTTCAAGCTGCATGCCCTTTGTCTTTACATCCGATACTGTATTTGCTGCACCTTTATTTTTAAGCAAAGAACCTAAATCACATTTTGTTGAACTATGTGTGCCCCTGCTCTGCAGACTTGCTTCTGGGCTTGCCTTGGTCACGGATTTTGGTGTATGCAATTTCATATTATCATGTACATGAGATGGTGTGATACTTGATATCCCAAGAGGTTTATGTGTGCTACCAACATGATTTACTGAAGAAATAATCTGCTTAGAGGGCATAGGACTGCCAAACTTACTTGCCCCTTCATCTTTGGAATCTCTGGCCTCTGCCTCTAAAAGCTCAAGCTCCCATCCACTCTTTTGATAATTCTCCTCTGGAAGCAATACCCAAGCCTTCAAGCAATCTTCAAGCCAACGATGACTCACTAGCTTTAGTCCCATTTGTTTTGCAAGCTTGCATTTGTCACCTTCAAACTTGTAACAAATAAGGTGAGTTACTACTTTTGCAATCAATGGCTTTGTGAACCGTGCTCCCATCATGTCTACCATTCTCATTATGTTAGATCGATCTTGACTTTGGTATCCAGTTAGGCAAATGCAAAGTGACTTGCTACCTGGAATGCCATTCACATCTCTAACAGGTTTGTACAAAATATTTGTAGAGTCAACAAGCATCCCCGTCCAACATAGAGCCGTGGCTGTTGCCACCATGTTAGCATAGTAAAAATGTGCCAATTCGAATTTTCTATATATCGCCTCAGCATAGGAAACAAGAATAGAATTGCAGCAAGTGCATTAGGCAACAAATATACCACAACAGCTAGGATATACAAGGAAGGAAAATTCCACCCGCTAACCCAGCTCTTGAAAGTTTTTATAAGACCAGTAGGATGCTCCCAGGTATGCGCATAACAGACAGGAAGTATGATCACCCATACAGCAGCAACTACAACCTTTAATATATATCTGAGAATCTGTTTGAATTTCATAGAGTGTCTTGCTTTCCAGCTAAAAATTGTATCCAGAATAGCTTGCAAGAGCTTCAGAACAACTGCCGTTGAATTTCAGCTGAGCGCTCAGATTACATGCGTGATTTTTTTTGGGTGAGATGGCACATACGTGTGCTAGCCCATGCAATTGTTGTGCAATCATGAACTGCAGTTGTCGACTGTGTGTTCTTTGCCTGTGATCTCATCCACCCGTTGCACTGGAGTTTAAACAACCAACACTGTCCGTTTTTTTCTTCACGTGCATGGCTATCCACGCATGCTGCGTGATTTTCTCATGACTGCTAGAGAACTGGATGTGGGTGGCTAGTTAGCTGGCCACCGATTTTTTTAATCCTAACCATCTCATTCATTCATGCAATGTTCAGATTAGATTCATGCAAATAGAGGAATCGGTTTTGTCACGTACCTGAAAGTCGAATGGTTGCCGTGAGCTGTTGTGGGCCGACCTTGCTGCATGCATTGATTTGATGATTGCATGATGGCTTGGCTACTGATCTTTGATTGTTTTTTTCACGTGCAGGTGTCCTCTGGCCAGATCCAAGCTCCAGACAATTGTTTCCACGTTCAGATCTGCACGTCCAAGCTGCTGTTGCTGCATCTTCCCCGAACCAGAATTTGTTTTTGAGATTTCTCCCAAACGGTAGATCGGTTTGATCTGAAACTTGGTGAGCATGTTACTACCATCATTATGCATCTCCCATATCAAATTCGTGATCAATGGATGCACGGATTTCGAGAAAAATGGAAAATGGATGAAGATTTCAGAGGTCGATTTCTCAGAAACCGTGCATCGGAATCTGCTGAAGCTACTTGGGTAGGCTACTATCACTCATGTGCATCTCCCCATGAAACAAGTTTTGAAACGGATGCACGGTTATGGAGAAAATGCAAAAATGGCTGATGGTGATGGAGGCTGATTTCTTGGAAATCGGGAACCGGAATTGTATGAAACTGCTCAGGCATGTTGTCATCAACCTTGTACAATCCCCCATAAAACGGTTTGTCAAAAGGATGCATGGTTTTCAAGTTATGGCAAAAAACAAATTTGGTTCTATGGATTTTTGCCTCAAGGCTTTTTGCATGTGCTTACATGGGATGACATAATGAATTTTGGCTGTGATGCAGGTGTGGAGATGATGGAGGATGAGTTGGAAGACTGCAGGAGGACTCTTGAACCTTTGAGGAAGCTACCATGCTTGCCAAACCACTTTTTGAAATGCAGGCCTAGTTTCCCACAATTTCTACAGGAAGTTCCTGTAGAAGCATAATGAGAAGTACAAGGAGGTGAAAAAAAATGATGGATGAGGGCAAGGGATGGACACAAAAGTGCTTGCAGGCCTAACCAATAGACTCCCACCATCAAATTCACTTTTGAAATTGGATTTAGCTCATCCAAAGGTTCTACAGGATGTTTCCTGTAGAAATTCAGAGGTTTCCTGTAGAAGGCACAAAAACTCCTTTGTCTTTGATTTGAGTGCTCCTCCTGCCATGAAACGTCCTCTTTAACCTGCAATGTCATTTCTGCAACATGAAATGGAGATTAGCTTTATTTTTTCTTTTTCTTTTTCTCTTTTTTTTTGAAAAACAACTAGGGCGCCTCATGGAGGTTTTCACCCTAATTGCGTGCCTTGGGCGCCTCCAAGGGAGGTTTTCACCCAAAGATCTTTTTCTCTTTTCTCTTTTTTTTTTTGAACCCATTGACCGCCTCATGGAGGTTTTCAATCAATGAGCCAACCTAAGGCGCCTCCGAGGAGGTTTTCACCTTAGATTTCTATTTTCCTTTTTTCATTTTTTTTTCTTTTTTTTCTTTTTGTTTTCTCTTTTTTTTTTCTTTTTTTCTTTTTTTTTTCTACCCTACCCTACTTGAAAAACAAAAACATTTTCAAGTATAAGAATACTTCCAATGGAGCCATGTGCACATCGAGATTAGAGAAAAAATGATGTGAAGGCTCAAAATGCATGCTTTGATAGGCATCCAGATCTCAAAGACAAAGTGATCTGGCCTTGAAGGGATCAAACAAAACTGAGGAAGAAAGTACTGCTGCAACTTAGTGACCTTGTGAAACCATATCTCAATATAGCTTTGATATCCTTGGTCATCTTGCTGATTTGGATCATTCTTCATGTCACCTTCTATCATGACCTTCTGATCTTCCTTTTGAGTACATGGAAGATTTGATGGTAACCATGAGGGATCTCTCTCGATCTCTGATTTAGATCTCTTTTCTTCATCAAGTGCAGCCCATGGTTCTTTTATCTCCTCTTTGGAATCTTCTTTTGCTTTTGGTCCTTCAATGTTGTCACTAGATTCTCTCTTTTGCAACACTCTCCCTGAGCTTTGGTGAACATCATTGAGCTCAAAAGGAGTTGTTTGGATATGCTGTGCCTCAGATTTGCAATTAGGTTGAGCTACTCCATTGCATGGCTTTTGAAATGGTACGGGTAGATGAGTGGAGGTGTGAGTTTGAGATGGAGATGGATGGCATCGTGGTTGGGTAGGCATTTGGGATTGCCTTGGTGGAAGAGGAGGCGATGGTTGTGGATGAGCAGGAGGTGGAGGAAAATGAGTGGGATGAGAGTGGTATTGGGGCCTCCACTCCTGATAAGGTGCATTCCACTGA